>DWHO01004645.1:0-10899 GCA_018247575.1 Eurytides lysithous rurik
TTAGGCGATCCGATGAAGCTTTACAGAGCCGCATAGGCTAAAAGCGTCAACGTCAGTTAAGATAAGATAAGAAGATTTTTAATGTTAGGCTATTAGCTGTACACAATAATCAACAAAAAGTTACTTGAAGTGTAATCAGTGGCTTGTGATTATTGCCTTATATTGTAGCACCAAAGAATGTCGTTTCTTATAACGCTTCAAACAACATGACCGTAGACCTGGACTAGACCTTGAAATGACGATGTTACCAGTTCGAAAGCGAAAACTAGGCATTTGATAAAGATAAAGGTAAAAGCAAAGATAAGAAAAAGGCAATCGCGTCGATACGTCAATAGCGTGGCTTGCACTGTCCCAGTGAACCCGGCGCAGGGCCGGCGAGCGCGCTATGATCCTCCATTCAATATTCGAATCCGAAAAAAGGAATCGCCTGTGACGTGACCTTGTTCGTTTCTCGGTTCGTTTTTCGTTTAGGACGCAGGCGCGGTTGGTTGCGGATCAATGCCGAAAAACGGGGGCCGTCCCCCGCAAAGTAAGCCCGCGATATCTGAAGGGTTAGGCCGCAGCCCGTTGCTAGGCTACCGCCGCCTTATTCGGCCCACGGTCGATAATGCCGCGTGCGTGATTTTCTTTTAATCCCCACCGCGCTTAGCGGTCGCCGTAGCTGCCAGGCCGTTGATATTAAACTGCCAACGATGATTTGCGATTAGAGAAATATACGCTTCGTTATGTAACTGGTCGTGTTATTTGAATTTCGAAGGTCGATATTTTTGCCGGTACTACAATCTTAAGCTGACAGTTCTTGTACGCCAATTAACTGAAATTTCTATTTGCGTGCATTAATACATTTGTGAGGTTCAAATTCTTACAACATTTAAAAGCTTCGATATCTAAGACATTGTGATGATAGTTAAATATTTTTTTTATTTATACGGCGACGCGAGTCATGTGTGATTTTTTATTTTTAAATTTAAAATACATTTTTCGTTCTTGCTTGCTTCATTTTTATTTTAGTATTACCAAATTTGTCAATCGACAGTACCTATATATAATGCCTGAATTGGGTTTTTTTTATTAATTATATACCATGAGAGACATGAAATTCGGTATACAATATTTTGTATAGTCTAGTCTAAAACTATTTATTCAAAAACTATTATATAAGGTCAATTAGATATCTACTTAAAATTGCTGAAGTATTATAGAATTTTTCACATATCGTAATAGGAATTATCTCAAAATCTGACCGTCAGTCCCAACAGCCTATTTAAGACGATTGAGAGTTTAGTAACGTTTATTAAAATGATATATTTATGTTTCCTGCAAAGGAATCTACTTCTATCTTTACGAAAATAAACTTGTAAAGGTCAGAGTGGTGAATATATTTGTTACGTAGAGAGAGAACGGCTGGACAGATTTTACTAAAAGGTATATTAATCCGTAGCTTCGACTTTAAAAGCTGAGGTGCAAAATTATAAATTCAGTAGTCCTTAAAATATCAACCGAAAATTGCAAGACAACGTCTCTTGGATCAGCGAGTTTTTTTTTAATATTATATTAAACTCAAAGCATTTGATCTTCATAGGGTAAAAAATTTCGAGAAATTTGGGGAAAAATTTCTTATATTTTGAACATGGGTCTATTAAAAGTTTATTCAGTATTTTAAAAATTCATTGGTAACCAAATTACGTATTCATAAAAGGTCCACTAATATAATATGTATTTAAAATAATTAACCTTTTTTATTAGCTCGTGTTTACAATACGTATACAAAACCATCATACTCTTTACATGGAACTACGTAATAGAATAGAATGTCAATGTTTCTGTTCTTTTATACTTTTATTTTATTGCTTTGCAAAGTCTTCGCCACTAGTCATATTTTAAGTAATACACTTATACTTACACGTGTGTGTTTATTGGTAAACTAATCATTGCTTTGGAATCGTGAAATTGAAACAGGACAGTGCACGTCGGGCAAGGTCATCTCAAAGTCACGTCATCGCTGTAGATACATAGAGCACGACAAAGACAGTGAAAGTGCTCCTTGGGCGGCTAGATTGTATTATACTGCAAGTGTGTGTAGTATAGTCGTGAGGGAAAGTGAGATTGGTTGTACGTATATCCTATCCGTATACGGGATAGCCCCAATAGTATAGACCTACCCGAGTCTCTGAAACATCAAATATCAAATTTCTTAACGAGCGCCATTTATTAATAAATTACAAATAAAAGTACTAGTAACCAGTTAATACTGGCACTAACGAGTACTTTTATTCGAGTATCACATTGCAAATAAACATTTGAATTTGGTTTTACTTGTTGGTGTTTACGAAAATATTATTAGACATATCTAAAGAAATTTACGGATTTAGTCGCGTTTTAAATTAGTTTTCAATTCCCGCCATTTCAAATACTTTACAGTTTTGATGATACTGGTCAGACTAAGATGTTATACACAAACACATAAAAATCGATTTTTCAATAATTTATCTTTGATTCTATCTATGCAGAATGAACTATCAATGGCCACTATAAAGTGTTCGAAACGACAGTAATTAAAAATAAACGCGACTAAACCCGCTGATGGTAATTGTTGTATTTGTTTTAGTTTATAGTAATATCAAAGAAAAGTTTAATGAAAAAAGACTGACCTGTGGTCAGGAAGCATTTTGTTTAAAATACAAAGATAGACACGACATTTTTCATTCCTACGCAATAAGCAATTCTGATCATGAAAGTATTTAGGTTTCACAAACAAGCCGACAATGACTATGAAAAAAATAAATATTGTTTTATTAACCGACTTCAAAAAAGGAGGAGGTTCTCAATGCGACTGTATTTTTTTATGTGTGCTTTCTCATAACTTTTAACTGGGTATACCGATTTTGATGATTCTTATTATATTTGAAAGCTGGTGCTTGTCGTGTGGTACTATATAAATTTTAGTGAGATTTGACGAGTAGTTTTTGAATTCTCTCTAATTATGCGTATTTTTGTTGTAAACGATATATCGCAAGGCTTCCTCACAAGGTTAAGGTTTCTTCAGAAATTTCATTTTGATTGCACTTTGTACTGCGAACATGTGCTTATAAGTAGGATTTATATGAAGTCGGTTAATACATTTTATAAAAAATTTAAATTATTTTGTGAATCAAACCAAAATCAAATAACCGTGCCCACTCTTTTTACCCGACTGCGACATAAACAAAGCGTTATCTTTTTGGCTTGTCTATACGTATATGTACTATTCCATGTTCTCTCGTAAATTTTCAGCGGACCTCTCGACTGAACTCTAGCAACGTAATCTCGATAGTAATTTTATGTTGTAAAAGTATCGTACGAATATTTCTTTTTGTCGCTAAGAAATATAGAAATCCTTACTACTAATTATTGATCATTTTATTCTGCAGTGTTTCTATAATTTGCCATTTAAAAAGTCCGTTGATATAATAATTAAATGAAACATTATTTCTAACGTTAAGATTTACTTCCTATTCATGCGAACGTTCCGAATGTACGCCACGTTTGTGTAAGTCAATGAATGAAGTTAGTGATCTGATCGACATACACGCTGAGTCATTCACCAAACTCAAAAATATTCTAAGTCAAGCTTGGCTCCAGGCTTCTAATTAAGTCAAATTAATTAAATCTTTTGTATTTTCGTAACTTTACCTGCATCGTCGTATTTTTTTTTTCTTATGTTTTTTATATGTAAATTATATTTATGTTTTTCTTTTGTACATGCTGTGTTCGCTTTAAAAGTTTGTTACATTTATTTCTAGATATGGTTTAAGTTATTTTTGTTGATTTATTGTAGACAAACGATAGTGGACCTTAAAAAAAATAAAAAATCTTCTTTTGTTATTTTTCTTCTATTTACTTTGTTAAAATTAATAAATCATAGTTCGATTATGCAACAACAATATACAATAAATTTTGGAAAAAAATAAAGTAGAAAATAAAAATGTTTAATCCACACTAATGACTCTGTAGTAAATATTTACTAACCAATTATAATTAATGTAGAGTTATGAGAATATTCCACACACTCGCGATGATAGCAGACTTGTGATTCATGTGGGTGGGTGACCCACGTAGGCCCCCGAACTGGCCTCAAGTCGCTTTGCCATTACACGAATAGGTAGGTATAAAGGCTGAAACGTGTTTTCTATTTTAACACAAATATTGGACAAAGCATCACTTTGGGAATATTAATACTTTATGAGCATAACTCGTGTTCAGTCAAAATCTTTTCTTTATACATTTCTTGTGACCTTGTCAAGCGAAGGATAATGACGTACAGCGGAAAAAATATTTACTGTGGCTAACAATCGTGTATTAAAAATGATGTTTCACCTTCAGAATTAATGACACTAAATGTCAAAAATCTACATAATTACGTTACTTTCTTGTATTTACGTGAATACTATGAATTGTTATGCAAAAAAATTTACGGATTATATAGCCTTTTTAATCTTTTTTCGGCGTTTCGAATTCCTTCTAGAGTTCCATGGTTGCGGGACGGACTGAGTTAAACATCTTTATTTCATCATTTAAACAGGTTATCGTCAATTTTTTAACTACTTTTATGAACTAACCAATTTCAAAATTCAAAGCTTTGATTAATTATGCGCTGCGCTTTAGAAACAAAGTATCTCTATACTTAGTAATTACGTTAACAACAATACTTTTGAAAGTTAGCAGTCATGTGTTCCGGTCATGACTGCTTGGCGGCAAAATTACTGCAGTGGGATCAGGTTAACCCACGCGAACTGTGCGAGAGTCTTACTGCTACTAAAAGTAAAATCAAGAAACGGCACATTAATTAAATTTAAATGCCCATTAGTGTTTTTGTAGCCCTTGAGGAGGCGCGTGTATTGTACATTAAAACTTATTAACTATTATTAACAGTTGTTTGTCCACAATATTGAAAAACATAAACCAAGGAACCTCATTGATTTACAGACATAGTCAATTACTCACAATAAACTGCCACGCGTGCTGTTGAAACTGCACTAAGGCAATTTTCGAGCCTTTGTCGAGTCAATTTCCGTTCGCGAAATTGTTATTTTTGTTTCACCAGTGAACCGATGGCTGCACGCGCCGTTTTAATTAAAACTGCGATTACGTGACTACGTCACAGACAAGGCGCGATGGGAAGGCTAGTGTCACTCTGCACATAGCCTGTTGGCAGCCCACGTCAGGGCTGCGAGGGGGCTCATTAACGCCTGCCACTCACTGTTAAGCGATTGTTTGCAAAAACAACCTCACGTTGCAATTCCTCGACTTCGTAAGTGGTCAGACAACCTTTCTTTATTCTCGAAGAGAGAACTCGCGGCTTAACTCCTGACTTTATACTGATGAAAATCAAAAATAAGATCTGACAACAATTGATCGATTTGAAAATGTAGTAAGAGCGAAATCGCCAAGCAGTTATGTTTTATGTGCTTTTTTTTAGGTTTCACGTAATAATATTTTGAACATGTTCATGCAAACAAAGTTCAGGGGTACGCACAGGACTTTTCAATGTATTATTTGCCTCCTGTGTAACAAGAGAAGGTATTTTTAGGAACAAATAGACATTCGAAAAATAATCACTAATCAATTTGATAGTTAAGACTTTGGCAACCTGAAACCGAAATAAACATGGTTTAAAAATCAAATAGTCAAGTCTATTATTCTTCATTTTCACTGCTTCAGTCTGCAGTTTAACAGAAATTTTCTACCCATGGGTCGTGGAGTTTAATCGATAATCTGTCAATTCACAGAACTTGATTTTTAAATTTATTGTGCATTTTGTGTAACATTTATGTCTAGAGATATAATTGTTTTTCTTTATGTACTATTATTACTTTTGTACGTTTTTGTTTTTTTATTGTTTACTTTAGTACGTTTTACTATATGTTGAACGATCGCCCGTTAAAAGTCAGTACCCTGCAGTGGCACTAAATAAGAGGTGAAGAACGACCGAGTGCCGTTGAACGAATACTCTTTAGCTCTTGGCAATTTTTTCACGCTTCAAACCGTTGCTTTGCTGCGTCGACAGTTATTTTACTGTTATCATATGAATCTGGCCGACTTTATTTCCGTCCACTGAACTCCTATTTTCGTTGCCTGATGAGCCGCATGCGACATTTTTAATTAAAACTGTGATTACGAACGAGCAGCGTGAAATTAAATGTTTTAATTATCGAATGCTACATACGAACGCCTGTATTAAGCCATTATTACTATTGGTGCAAAAAAAGCTTTTATTGGAAACTGTCAAAAATTTACGCTACATTAAATCAGGTCCACAACAATTCAGGTTTTTATACATTAAGGCCTTGTATTCGTATATACTTTCAAACGTCAATAGTGAATTTCGAAAATACTATTTTTTCTTAATTACTTTCTACAAATTAGTTTATAAGACTATATTAACTGAGAGTAAACAGTATTTACGTTTCATGGCCCTCCCCGAGATAACGGCGCCTCCGAACGACTCGCGGTAATTGAGCCCCCGAAATGGTAAAGTAACGCCTTAATTCCACCTTCGCAGCGCAGAATTGTTTCTAGTCTGTTGTAAAACCTCGTCTTAGTTATGAGCCTTGGATGAAACGAACGTAATAAGGTGGTTAAACCTATCCCGACCGCCTAAGTCAATTCGGGAAACCGCCCACCACCGGTCGTTCCGTATACATACGTATACGGCCTGTGCCCATATAGTCCTCGCACTTTCGTTAAAAATCACCGAGTTCAGTTCTGATGTTTCAATGCGGTTTTCACCTTACGAAGGGAAATACCTTCACGCCGAACTGGAACTATATAAAATAGACTTTTTATAGTGCTTTCCTATCCATAATCTTGATCGTTTGCAATAAACTATTAGTTTAACAAAATCTATAAGAAACTAGTAGGATTTTTAATTCTCGCGTGAGTGTAAGGCTTCGCAAACAGTTAAAATGATTTTGTCTGATTATCGCATCTGAGTGCAGCGTATGCGTAACAAGGTGGTTACCTACCCATCTGCCAGCCATCCAACGTCTGAGGCGACATAAAACGTTAGCGTAATTAGTTACGGTGACGTTGTCATCCAGCGGGTGAGCCTTGAACCGCACAAACGAGCTGTTGATTGCCGACACACCTGCCTTCGTCCCTCTTTACACCAAAAGCGACCGATTAAACCTCATTTCACTTGTAATTTTAACCTGCTTCAATTAAGTCTTGATATTTCTACATTATCTGTACTTTAAGATTTAAAAAATTTACCTTTATATACTTTTACATTTTCATCTTAATTCTTATTTCGAAATTCAAAATTAGATACGTATAAAAATATATATGTATGTATATGTATTCTTGGACAAAATTAAGAACACAAAAATAGATGGCATTTATAAATCTTTTAATCTAACTATTGCTTATTGAATTTTTATTTTTACGACACCTTCTCCAACAGTAAATATATGCTCTTAATTACAAACAAAAACCTCATTTGTGGGCTCAATAGAGATATAATTTAGTTACGTGAAATAAGAAGGTGTATAAAAACACGTTCTTGTCGTCTATAACATAGGATCGATTTAACAACTTACGTACGTTAAAATATAATTCAGAGCTATTCTAAAGGTATCGCCCAACACTGTCGCCAACTTATTTGCCTATTCCTCAAAAATAAGTCAACGTGATATTATACCAGTTAAGAGAATCAAATAGAAACATCATCGCCTTGCGAATGGAGTTAAGCAGGTGCCTTTGATAAGATCACTACAATCGAATTGAGAAATGAGCTCTGCGCCTAGTTAGGGCATTGTGCTTTGTTGCGGCCGCGTACAATCGTGCTACCCGAGATCTGCAGTGCAGAATCGCTCAACGAGAGCTATCGTTAAGCCTTTACTAAATAAGAGCACGACTGGTGAAATCGATAAATTCAAAACTGGTGAGTTCGATAGATTATTTTATTATTTCAACAAGCACAAATAGAACAGCAATTTACAGGTGACAATGACTTTTAAAAATTCTTTGAAGTTACTTTACCACTAGACCTTCATCTTTATCGCAATCTTCTTGCGAAGATTTCAGGTAAAATAAAAAGCTAGAAAACAGTGATTCCATCAGTGACTAAATAGAATAATATTGAGCATAATAATACACAACTGATGCACGATGAGGATTTAACAAATGGGGATTATGTAAATTATTTATAGAATAAAATTTTGGTATTTATTGGTTACTAACGTTTTTTTGGGTCTTACTCAAGTAACCAATTCTTACTGAGTTTAATTTTTTTATAGAATATAACTAAGGTGTAGTTTAAGTTGTAACCTCACGCCTGACATTCATATAAACAAACTATGTATCTTCAATGAGTACTACGCTATGAAGCAATCTCTTTTTTATTTTTCTGAAGCAATGTTCAAAAAATAAAATTGAAAATCTTTAAAAATAATTTCTAAAGAACAAGCAATTCATAAGATCAAACCAAAATTTAAAATTTAACTTTCTTATATGCTTATGTTATACTCCACGTGAAAATAAATAAAATTAAGTAAGATGACCTTTCGATGGTCAGTAAAATAGCATAGAGTGAGCAATCTAAACACGAATCTCTTTTGTATACAAATTTAACTTTTACTGCAATATTTTTAATGTCCGCTAATTAACAATTTATCAAGTTGTGTTTTTAAATTGGTAAACAGCTGATATATTTATTTGCTGACCTTAATAAAGGCAAAAACTAGATATTAAAAATTGGTCTATTTTAAAATTACATTGAAAAAAAAATATCTTTATAGCTACTTTTAAATTATATTGGGTATGCTCAATTTAAATATGATTAATAGTATGTTTATTAATAATAAATAAAATAATGCCTCATAAACAATAATCCTACTTTAAGATAACTTATTAAAATATTTTAAATTATGTTAGTACTTACCCAGACTTTTTCCGAGAACTTTCGCACTAAATCCAATTATATAAATCTTTTGTATTTAATTTACGTAAATATTAGTTGTAAAATATTATGATGAGTTATTGATGATATACTATTTCAAAGTTCAGAAATAAAAGAGTATGTCAATTTTTAAAACAAAAGACTACAATAATAATAAATTTATTCGTACATATAAAATTGTGCATGTAAATTAACTACAGTAATAGAGGACAAATTGTATATGATTTAATTCATTCATTTAAATTAATCCGTTTAGAATGCATATCGTTTTTTTTATATCGCATATAATATAAAGCTGGTTTACTTACAAACGTTCACTTATAAACTTTTGAATGATTGCACACTGAACACGCACATAGCTCCGCGCACGGACCCGCCACCCGGAGCAACCCACACGCGTCCACGATACGTCCCACCACTGCGGCGGCCGCGCGCACACTGACTCCGCCACCGCCTGCAGCGGGCTCTCTCGCGAGCCCTGTGGCCTGTCGCTCCCTGCTCACCGCTCACCTGCTCCCAAACTAGTGACGTTCCCAACGCTAACACGAACTACTCCACAACAAGCTCTACTGTAAATAATTGATATATATTATTACTACTACTTATTGTAAATAATTGATACATATTTGTATCAATTATTTACAATAAATACGTGACACCATTTATATAGCAAAAGGAAGTTACTAAAACATAGATTCTTATACTAATTTAGCTTATTCAAAATAATTCTCGTGATTTTGTATACGAGGCTTTAACTTACCATTTATCAATAAAAGTCTTTATCAAAATAGGCGGCTGCTTTGATCAGGGATGCCTATAGTGACTCCAAATCGGGATAAAGCTTTGAGCTGGCCTTTTCCTCCAAGGGTTGACACATTTTATAATCCAACGGATTTAAATCCGGACTGGAAGAGGGCCAGTCTTCGCGTCGATTGAAATCAATTTCGCGCGCTAACAGCAAACTTTGCATGCTTCTCGTTTTATGAGCTTGCTGAAATACCCAGTGACTGTTACTAAGCTTGGTATGAGAAGAGATTTTGCAAGGTTTGTAAGGACTGTATTTTAATACACAACTGCATTCATTTTTACGTCTTTCTCCCAAAAACACCTCAATTTAAATATATTTAACGTGATAGAGCTCTTATCTTATCTGGACTGATGTTGATGCTTTTAGCCTATGCGGCTTTATAAAGCTTCATCGCATCGCCGAATCCGTGGAAATGCTAGTTTCCACGAATTGGATAATGATAGAGCTACGCAGCAGCCCCGACTGCTGCTAAATGGGCCGACTTGAACCGAACACGTACTACGACTTCACGGAAAATCGGCGTAAAGTGGAAGTGTTTATGCTTCTGCGTTTATTCCGCGCCCTTCATTTTTCAGCTTCCTCCTTTCTTTTTTCTTCTTCCCCCTACCTTTTCCTACCTTCCAAAAATTCAAATTGTGGTCGTACATAACATTTTCATACACCTATTGAGAAGCGATAGTCAATAAGTTAATAGTCTTGAATTTTTCTCTTAATGACACTCTTGCACTAAGTCTGTGGAGATTTATACAGATGGATTAAATCATATATTAAAAATAGAACTCAAGCTGTCAAAATAGGGGGTAGTAGGTCAAACTTTATAATCATAACATCTGGGGTACTACAAGGATCTCATATGGGCCCACTCCTCTACAATATATATTTGAGAGATACTAATAACTGTTTTAAAAATGCAAAATATTTAATGTTTGTAGATGACAAAAAAGTATACTTAAACATAAATAGCATTGAAGATTGTAAACGCCTTCAAGCTGACTTAAATACTTTAACATTATATTGATGATGTCCTCCCGACCGAATCAAGCCACGGCGGCCGATCTACAAGAGATCAGCCAAGAGCGCAGGATATATTATAGTGCACAAGCGTTTGCGCAGACACAGGTGCACTCACTCTTCCTTTTACTCTCATAGCCCG
>DWHO01004646.1:0-10895 GCA_018247575.1 Eurytides lysithous rurik
ACATTGCCATCTGATCCCAAACTAGGCAGAGCCTGTACTATGGTAATCAGACAACTGATATACATACTTATATATTTGAAATATATACTTATATAGATAAACAACACCCAGACACAGAACAAATACCTATGCTCATCACACAAATATTTTTTCCTGGGTGGGAATCAAATGATATATTATGTATTCCCTAAAAGGGAGAGCATATTGGCCTTTGTTTGTAAAAAATCGAATGACTCTCCCGGGAATGTGTCAAGAGTTAAGGTACGAAAAATACTATCTCGTTTGTTACACGGCTTACCCCTGGGGCTATTACTTCCGTAGATTTTATACTAAAAATTGTATATTTCGGCCATTGGAAATTACGAATTGACGAGCTGGAAAATTATTTTTGTTTGTTTTCTTTACGTATTTGAAACAAAGTGTAGTGATTTTGAGGTTTATTTTGAAATGAAAATTAATTATTGAATTGTAATAGCAGTGCATGATATGTGTAGAAAATAATGTGATTATATTAATTAAAAAAAATTGAATACAAAAAAAAATCATTACAAAAACAAAAAAACGTCCACTGCTGATTTAGTCCAAAAGTAAATATTTTATCATGACTACGCAAAATTTTGAGAGAGCAATTTACGTTTTATTCGGTTGTTTTCAGTTTCTAAGCTTTCTGATTCCTTTTGCACAGGCATTATAAACAAATACTTCCCATTGATCAGATTCGCTCAACTTAATTCAATTCAATTCAACAACTATTCAATTCAAACAAAAATATTCAATTCAAACTTAAAACTTGAATCTTACAACTACGAACGGTTCGAGGAGGTTATTCAAATTATGAATATAAACCGAATAACGTCCACTCTCTTAGTCCAAGAGCAGTATTTAAAATTGAAAGTACTGCACCAATTTTCTACAACACAATACCATTCTTAGTCCAACCTCCGATTCATCCGTCAATTCAATCACATTTATTAGGAAATTTAGAAGATATTAATATAAGAGATACAGCTACTACAGCAACGGATAATGGAACTAAGGAAAGAGAAAGATACTTACAAAAGAGCTGAAAAATTTATGGGAAAGAAGAAAAAAAACTAATGTATTGAATAATAGTACAGCTACAGATCAGCCTAATAAAAAAAACTTTTTTAGGGGAATTGAGAAGCAATTACGCAATATAATAATTACTTTTTTCGAAGACGATAAAAATAGTGAGAAAAATAATCCTACTTCTAGTGTGATTTACACGATCTCAATATTATGAAGTAAAACTTTATGACTGATAGTTAATAGTAATTACTTATTAAAAAAATATTTCTTAATTATCTATTTTGTTTTAAAATACCCACAAATAATAAGGAAGATTCAGTTTTGGTGGACAAAAACAAGATTTGGTGGCGTAGTTTCAGATTAGGTGGCCGGTTTTCAGTTTTGGTGGCGGTCTCAAATTTTGAACCTTAATATCTCAATAGTTATTGTTGCTATTCTTGGCGAAATAAGATCATATGTAACTATTTGTTCAGCTCTTTAATATTATTAAATTATACCATTTAAAAACAAAAAATTATATTGCGCCACCAAAACTTATGAAAAATGGCATATGTTGATATTCACCCTTATAAAACGTTGACTGTATACGGTATATACAAAGTGCCAGTGAAAGTGGCTACTTTTATTCGAATAATTTACAAATTGTTCTTCTATTCAAATCCCGACGGATCGGAAGCAAGGAAGAATTGCAAGTACAATTTTTACTAAATTCATAAAATTCGACTTAACATTTGTTAAGTTTTAGTTAGTAAGTAAATAAGTTAATATTCATTTACCATCCTGGATAGAGTCCTCGTATTCTTCCAAATAAAGGGAACGTGCACGTTTCGCCAATTCCACAGCACGCGACATGAGCTCGTACGCTTGGTCTGCAGTGACACCGAGATGCTCCACAAAGCCATCAATGGAGGCTTGATAAGTGTTCGTGATTATTAAATCAGCCCCCGCTGCGAAACAATTTATGATATACAGAAATCGATTAACAGTCGTTTCCTTGAAGATGACAAAATAATTAAAGCCCAAACGTTCAAAGTTCCTTTAAAGATTTGTCCCCAATCCTTTGCCATAAACTAGTATTACTCGAACTACGAAAATTTGTGTTGCCGAACTAACTCCATAAATATTGAACTTGCCTTTTCGTACTATTATTAACTGGGAACAGCATGCGGCTTAGAGACGTAAACAATTAATGTTATTAAAACTTGGTAATGCAATACAGTTCGTGAAGTTCAATAAGACTGTTCGACGAAACGAACCTTTGTCGAGTTCCAGAAATTAATAACGTAATAAATAGAGGATGGCGCAGGGCAGGACTGGTAACGTATTACCGAGATAGACAAGGTGATTAATGGGGCTTTTGCTCTAACATTGCCCAGAATCGTACTCATATTATTATATACTAATGAATTTATTCTATATGGAAATCTAATAAAATTAATCTTTAATAAATGAAATAAGGTGATAACTGTTTTTTAATGGACAAATTTACAAAGTGGTTATATTATATATTTAGTTAGTTTAATATGGCATAGTAGAAACCGACCAGAAAATCAGTATTAACGTCCTAAATTAAATCCTTTTAAATACATCAGTCCATTTTGTTGAAATGTAAGACAGAAACAATCTTGAAATATGTGAGTGCAGTGAAAATTTTCTCACAATACGAGCTATTTTTTATGTTTATTCATATCATTTCCCCTGAAGATGGCGGCAAAGCGAGTCACTAGGCTTTTTCCCTCTAGGGAGTTATTTGCTTGTAGACACTTTTCAGCTTTCCTTATGAAAAGAAACGGTCCGTTTTGTGGCGAAGAAAGGCGCTTTCAGAGGACGATGACACGGGACGAGGTCGCACTCACGCCGTCAGATGCAAGGAAATGACAGGCTAAAAGCGACCTAACGTGTTATTCGTCAAAACATGTGAATGCTCGTGCAGAGCAATAAGAAGCTAACATTGTAGTATATTCTGTTGTATTGTGTCACATCTGGATAAACGTTATAATTGCCTGTAAAATTGTAACGCACAATTTTTCATTTGCGTGTCAAATACTCTGCTTATGTGCCACGGATTGTCTATAGCCTTCTATAATAAACAACACCTGCTGTCAACTGACTGCAAATAAAACACAGAGATGCCTTCAAATAAGATTACATAAGGGTTTCAACTCAATTGAATTCCTTAGTTTTCATTTAGGCGTCTCCGCGTCGGATTATGTCTATATTCTACAGACAAAATCTTATTTCAAAGTTTGGTACGGCACAGAAATATTCAATAAACGTTTAGCTCGGAAATTGTTACGGCCGGAGCTTTTCTCAATATTGTTTTAATTTTCAACAGATCTTTGATAAATTTGCGGTTCACAAAAAAATATTTTTATCAGGGTTTATCTACTAAGTTTTTAATTATATAGTAGCACATGCATAATACTCTCACATAGAAGTACAAACTTGAAAACATTTTCACGCTTTAAATTTTTCTTGTAAATTTTTTTCCCAAGTAACGATCAAAAATTAATTTTACCAGGCCGGTATTACTCGCATCTATATTAAGTTAAGCTTCATTCGTTTCATTAAAGCGTGGAAATGAGCCGGCGTCAAAATTCTTACACAAACCTGTGCGCTACATTCGTTCAATATGAATTAATTAAACAATGAATTGCAGAAGGTGAATAAAAAATTAAAAGCAACGCCATTGGGCGGAAAAAGTAAATAGAAGGAAAGTGTATATTGTTACCTCTTAGGAAATCTAGATGAGTATTCACTACTTCATTGGGATGCGTGTGAAGAAAGCGGGCGCTCCATAATGGATCACCGTCGATGACGTGTCCGACGTGACAGGACAGTTGCGTGGAGAAACCACCGTCTAGAATTACTACGCGCGGCGGCTCCACTCCATCTTCGGTATTCGGTGTCATGACTCAAATGTTGTGTATCTGAATGAAATCAAAAGATAAATTAATAAGGCACTTTTATTAAGCTTTTGGTATCATCACTGAAAACTTCAAATCTAATCCACGTGACAGTACTAAAGAGGGTGTGGCTATAATTTTTTTATATTTCATATATGTGTTATGGAAAAAGCGAAAATGAGCATGCCTTTCGCAGGTTATGTGATATTCGCCGGTCATGGATGTGTTTCAATTGAATTTTAGCAGTTGAGTGAGAGGAGTTTTATAATATAAAACTCTATAACATCGCACGGCATAAATACTTTTAATTAATTTCTTCAGAATTATTCTCCCAGTCGGCATTTGAAATCGGATTAACCTTTTCCCGCCACACCAGAATCTGCTAAGCGCTATTTCCCCATTAAAACGAGAAAAGTAAACTATCGTAAATTCCATCTAAGGACCACAGCACTGTCAAGTATTCCACCGCAGAGAAGTAATGTGCAATTACTCCTGTTGTTCAGTTTAAAGAGCAATGTTCCATCAGAAACTACCGAGGAAAAAGATCTTAAGAGAGAGTCCTATATGTCTAGTTGGTGAGCACAAGGTATGAAACTTGTTAGTTATTTCAAATCACTAAGTTGCGCTGTGCTGTTTTAGGCAGTCCGAAAAAAATTCATATATTTTGCTTAAAACAAGGGTATAAGCCGTATTGGAGTGTCATATTTGACCGTGAGGTTTGTACATATATTCGACTGGGTATCTGATTTTAAATTTTAAATGTAGCCTGTAATTGTAAGACGAAGGTTATACGTTCCAGTAAAATTTTGTTTCCATATCAAACCGCGTTGCTATAAAGTGTGACTATGTCTATTTACGGTCTGTTTTGGGGTGCAGTAAACAACATAGCGTGTTCTAGGGAGGATTATTGTATAAAATAAAAAAGATTATGTTATTATGTATTGATACAGAGATATTAATACTGACATATAATTATATTTATGCACAGTTTCATTATATTTTACCCCTTAGTTAAATTTAACAAGTGAGATCTTACCATTCATGCTTACTTGAGCGGTTGACGAGTCTGATTAGTCATTGGAGCTCAAGAAGCAGGCGTTGTTTGCAAACAATTGCCTGGGGTTTATTTATGACATCTTACAGTTGCAAATAAGGTTAGTTCCACTTATCTTTATTATTACCCCTGTTTTCCGTCCGTCCCATGAGCATAAAAATCTTCAAATAGTTCAATACTCAAAGGGTTAATATAACTGCGGTACAGAACCCTCCTTAATCGAACGTACGTAATCTCTCTGGAATTTTGTAATCTTCATTTGCAATGTAGACTTTTTTTCATACTTTGACTTTTAGTCATATGTTGAGTTTTTTTTTCATTAAAATTCTTGAAATTATTTTGAATTTACTGTTTCCTTTACCTCAGAGAACATTTAATTTTGTAAATTAATGTTGTATAATATTTTAACTATATTATTATTGGATCGAGGTAAATTTCACAATAACCGAACTTATCGTGTTTAGGACGATAATCAATACGCAAATGGGACGCAATATTCATGTATTATTAAATGACATTCCAATTCACAGCACTGACTTTGATCTAAAGATGGACGTGCCAATTCTGAACTTGAATTGAATTCTGTCACTTTAAGCTACGTTAGACTATCATCTGTTAAATTGCTATATAGACGTGTACTAGTATAACAAGCAAATGTAATTAGTTAAAAGTTAAGAGCTGTCGCCCTCTATTATGTCGGCGTATTATTTAAATAATTATATTGTTAAAATACCGTAGTATATTATAACGTAGCACATTAGTATATAAATCTATTGTCAGAGGTTCATTATTTTTGTATCAACACCTGAAGAATGAATCTAAACAACATAAGCTGTCTTAAAAAATTGATTAGTTTGATTTTCTCAGCTATTGCTGAGGTTGGCGAGGAGGATGGAGAGGAGGCAAGAATATTATTGCTCTTTAGTAATAACTAAAGAGCAATAATATTCTTGCCATAGGGCTGGAAAGTTCTTTTTTTCGTATATTATGTAAATTTCTAATCTTAAAGGAATTTTTAATCATTTGAATAATTATGTATCGAAGACAAAATCCCCTAGGATAACACACAAATATTGATAACGTCCACCATTAACTAGAGATGGTGGCCGGCCCTGCTCTTTCTAATTGACACGCAGATATCCTTTCCGATCGTTACATCCTACCTCAGTATGACATATCCAGGGTATTAAAACTCGAATTTGAGAAAATACCGCCTACCGCCTAATGGTGTGCTTAATCAATGTCGAAAACTCAATTTCGGCAAAGATCAGAACGCAAAACACAAAGGACGTGCGCTCCTAAGTTTCCAGTTCATACGCGTCTTTTCCGGTACTCTTACTCAAAAGGCGTTGCTCCAACAAATTGGGAGGATGAACGCTCGGATCCGTCCAACTATCAGCCTATTGCAATCATTTCCTTGCTTTCAAGATTATGGAGTCCATCATCAGCCGTCAGTTTCTTGAGGATCACCAGGTGATTAGCGATCGCCGGTACGGCTATGCCGACGCCTTAGATTCGGTTTGGCACAAAATGCGTTTGTCCAAGATAATATCTTACGGGCTGTATGTGAAATTATTTTTTTTTTTTATGTAGTATCGATTACCGCCGCCCATGGACATTTGCAACATTACTAAACTTGCAAATGCGTTGCCAGTCTTTGAGGGGGTAAATTTTAAGAGAGGGAGGGAGGATGATCGAGGGGAAAGGGAGAAGGAAGAGCGGGATGATGCAAGAGTAAGAGAAGGAAAGGAGAGGGAGGGGATGGGCCACCAGCCACCACACTCACCGGATGAAATGCGCAAGCAAAAACACTTTCACTTCACGCCGATTTTCTGTGAGGTCATGGTACTAATCCGGTTCGAGCCGACCCATTCGGCAGCGAGAACAGCTGCGTGGCTCTACCACCGTGGAAACCACCTAGTATTATGTTGATCCCTCTCTCCCCCCCTCTAACATTTTACATTTACAATAAAAAGCAAGAATTGAAATTTATTAACATTTAAAATTGTATTTCGATTTTATCTAAAATTTATACTACTATTAATTTTGAATTGAAAAGAAATGTATTTCTATACTATTTTTAAGAAACGTGAAAACTGTTGTTTGTTCTTAGTTTTCCTGAAATTAATACTATTAAATTATACAAGATCTCATAGTACCAGGACCACCTGGAAGAGTACCTAACTCCACTACTGCATATAAATATGTTATTTTTAATGTTTTATTAAGATGGTTATGCAAAATAGTCCTTTAAATTGATTTTTCAATTAAGTTTAAAATACTGAGTGATAGAAATTATAACAACGATTTTACACCTGCATATCGATTTTTTTTTATGTTTAATTAAAATTGTAACGCCAAGAGACGCCTTAAATTTGTTTTCTTACTTTGAAATATTAAGTAATAATGTCCTAGGTACTGGCAGGTTTTTTGATTATCTCGTCAAAATGTCATCTATCTATTTGCTTAAGGTCCAATACGCGCCGAGGGTGAAGATTTTCATCAAGTCTGGTGGAAAAAACCGCATGATCCAAGAGGGAGATACATTAGTGTTGGGTAAGTTATATTTTGAGTTAATTGTCCAATACATTAACTAAGACACAAAGTGCGTCTTTGTGTTTAAACCATTTGGTTTAGATATTATGCAGCTATCCCTAAATAAATCACGAGGCTTATCTACGGGCAATGCCTTTCTAGTAGGATGTGTAAAGCAAGCTAATTAAAATGTCGAATGAGGTTAAAGTGAAAGTGATATCTGGTAAGTAAAAAAATGTCCTATCGACTGATATCGACCACGGCGACCAATCAAACGGAGAGAGATCAGACACAGCGGTGGTAACATTTAACCGTCCTCTTAGTAACGACTTCTCAAAATCACCGCTAGATGGCGTGAACCAGCCAGGATCAACCTTTTACATGCCCATCCGACGCATGGATCATCTTTATTTACAGGCAATTGAGTGATCAGCTCGAAATACCTTAACCCAACTAGAAAACAACAACACAGAGTCGTTATCCTCCGCGGTTTTTGAACTCATGATCTCCGATTTGTAAATCGTGGGCTTATATTACTAGACCACAGAGGCAGTTGTAACATATATGACATGGCTGGTAAGAAAAATAATGCCGTCGGATGGGCATATAAGAATTTAGTTCTGGGTTCTGATCGGCGCCATTTATCTTGGGCGCTATAGTAGACTTGTGCACTTTAATATTTCCCATAAAGAAAGTTAATCTTTTGTTATTATGTAACTGTGATAGATATCGTGGTCGATAGTGGGTTTTTATATCAATTATAGTAAAAAATTACACCATATAATAATAAAAGACACATTGACATGCATTATAAATATCGCTTTTCTCTGTAGTTAAGCATTTCATTGGAAAGGTATTATTGAAATAAATAATTTATTTTTGATGTTTCTTAAAGAATCGCTCTTGTTATTTGGACCAAATATAATACACATAATGGGAATAAAGCACTTCTTGGTAAAAATACTGAGCAGCCAATTATATATTATATATAAAATATTCAAAGTATTCGAGTATAGTTCGTAAAATCTATTCTTCTATCTGTATAGTCTAGAAATGTCTAGATATCGACTGACATAGAACGGAAGAAGCATATATGTGTGTGTATATATATATATTACTTTTTTTTATTATTATATATATATACTATAGCAGTGACAATATTGCCATAATTAAATCGTCATTACAATTGCCCACAGTCGTAACGTATTCGATTTAAAATTTAAAAACGTTCATTGTAAAGTATTTGCCTTGGTTTGCAATCCATCACGGTGCACCTTTTATGTTTATTTCAATCACGCATGACTAATTAGGGGATTCTATTATCGCTAGCAATATTTTCGGACAGATACAAGAGCTTATTTCTATCACGAATTCCAATTACACATGTGCCAGTAGTTCCTTAATATTGTGAATGTCAGTATCTATTTACGAACGTGCACCAATGTATTATGCTACTTGGTGTGAAATAAGGGTTAAACAAAATTTTGTTTTGCAGGCTGTCAAGCAACGGCTAATCCGAACAACCTAACATACAAGTGGTTCATCAACAGCGATCAGATCGTCGGAAATGTAAACAACGAAATTGTGAGTATTGTAACCTCGTTAGCGATAATATCGCTTAAGGAAGCAGGGAGTCGGAAAATATTACACTATCAATAAGACTAAAATCATTGAAGTAGAATATAACGTCTAAATAAATCCTGTTCAAGTCGTTAACCTTTTAAACTAGTTTATTAATTATATATTCGGGATGTCGATGAACTAGCAGTAATCCCTTAGTATAAGGTGTTTATAATAAAGAAAAAATTAAATGAACTAGCTAGCAGTGTAACATTAACTAACAAGAAAATCAGAAAATGCAAAGGTTGTTTTTCATGTTTTGATTGTCATGTTAGTTCTTGTTTTATTGGTAATCTTTGTAGGTTTATAGTTATGACTGTATACTTCTGCCTTCTGCCAGTATTCGAAGAGGCTGAAATTCTTTCATGAAATAGCTAACATGTTAGTCTGATGCATGAAATACACACTGAACAAGGCAATATTTGTTTAAGTAGAGTTCTCGATTTAGACACCGTAGTAAAACCTATAACGATAAATAACGCACCAGAGCACGACGAAACTACACCGCGCGAGATATACTCGCGTCCTGAAGAGATGCTCAGTGCCCTCAGGAACACTCTTATACAGGACGATGATGGCTTTTAGTCGCTTATCTTCAAATTTTTGTCAACAAACCCGTGTCCTCATACGTGACCGTAAAAAGTATATATTTTATCTAACTTGGGAAAATTTAAAATTTCCAGTTTCGGTATCAGCTTTTAGTCGCATACAGTAAAAGCGTTAACCCCATTCATATTAGATAACAACATTCATACGAAGGCGAAAGCATTTGTATAATAGGAACTGATGCGTATGACGTTTTTGTTTAAGTGCGGTGTTTTGTTTCTGGTAAAGAAGGTAACATGACAATGGCTGCACTTTTGCTCAACATCGTGTGCAACGTCATAAAAACTTTACAGCAAATACGCTTACTTTATTTACGCTTTTGATGTCTCAAAAACTGCGGCGGACTTTATACCGTGCGCCGTTTTAATTTTACAAGCAACATTTGCATGTCGTCGGCTTTGCGGACCTCCTCAAAAATTCCCACGGGAGGGGAATTTTCGAATTTCTCCTTGGCACAACCGGCACCTGCAATATGCATTTTGCATTAACCTCGCTACATTCGGGAGATACAGTACACCGGCTAAATAAATTATAGTTGAATTATGCGACGCAGCGCTATCTCATGGATGTGGGTTTTGTGGCAAAATATTTTTAGGTATTTGATTCGACTTGTACCGCCATGTGAGCTCAATGAACAAATACTGTTGTAAAAACGCCGAAAACAACAGTCGTCAGGTTGCGTCCTTGGTGAAAGTTTAAAAAAATTCTATTTAATACTAATACTACTTTATAGATTTCCGTTTTTTCTATATATTTTCTTTCTTTTCATCTATTTCTTGTAATACTTTCGACTTTCTTTCTGCAAACTGTGATACCATTTCCGTCTCCTTTTGCTGAAGAGTCGAAACATGAAAATGCAATTACTTATAATGACTATTTATTAATTAACTAAGGTGGTTAAAAGAAATACTGAGATTGCGTGATATGTTTGAAACAATACTGTATATTGTTTCAAACATATCACGCATTGTTTCAAACATATCATGTATTGTTTCGGTGGTAGAGCCACGCAGCTGCTCCCGCTGCTGAATGGGCCGGCTCGAACCAGATTAGTACCACGACCTCACAGAAGATCGGCGTAAAGCGAAAGTGTCTTTGCTTCTGCGTTTCGTCCGGTGAGTGAG
>DWHO01004647.1:0-10895 GCA_018247575.1 Eurytides lysithous rurik
TATAATATATCCTGCGCACTTGGCTGATCTCATGTAGATCGGCCGCCGTGGCCGGAATCGGTCGGATAGACATTATTATTATAATGCATATTTATCAATAAAATTGACTCATAACAAATTGCCATTTGATATTTCTTAATCGCACATATACTTAATTATTTCTTTTTTTATGGAGTAGGAGACAACTAACAAGCGACTCGCCTGTTGGTAAGTGATCACCGCTGCCCATGGACTTTCGCAACATCGAAATATGTGATGTTGCCAGTTTTTAAGGTGGGAATTTTTAAAAGGGAGAAGGAAGGAAGGTGGGCCACCAGCCACCTCACTCACCACATGAGACGCGAAAGCGCAAACACTTCCATTACATGCCGATTTTCTGTGAGGTCGTGGTACTTACCTGGTTCTAGCCGGACTATTCAGCAGTAGCGGGAGTTACTGGCTTTACTACCGTAATAATGTAAATGAAAGGGCCTCCGAATTTGCTAAAAACCCTAAAAACTCAGCATGGTACATATTTAGGTATGTAGGTACTTATTTGCCCTAGGGGCACAAAAGTATTGTATCCTAAAGTCACTCTACATTGTAAGAGATGGCGCTGGCTAGATGCCAACGCCGTTCGTACTCGTATTCGTACGGTTATATGCTAACGGAAATGTAATCTTAATTACATCTCCAATATGTCGGATGCTTACAAGCAAAAACTTAAATAAACACACACCGAAGTGTAATGTGTTACATGTGTTGATGTATCAAAATAATCAAGTGATTTTAACGGAACAATAAAGTATGCAAAGTCTCATCTTTATAAGAAACTAGATTATTAGTTATGACACGAATACATGATGTTGACTTTAACTACTCTTGGTAGGCTTGGATTCCTGTGAGATGTTTCCGGTGGTATTCTACAAATACTAGAATCCAATCCAAAGTCGCTGGCGTATTGTCATGTTAAGCAGATTAGCATTGCTTTAAACGTTTCTGTAACGCATTAGATGGTTCTATTGAAATTTGTAATGTTTACTTTTTGTTGTTTGAGACGGCCTATTCAGCAGTTGCTTCTGTTGCTGATAGGGCCGGCTCGAACCAGATAAGTACCACGACCAAGAAAATCGTTGTAAGTGGAAGTGTTTTTGCTTTCGTGTTTCATCCTGTGAGTGATATGGTCGGTGGCCCATCCGCTCCCTCTCTCTAACTCTGCCTCCATCCCATCCCTTCCACCCTCCCTCTTCCACTCCCTCTCTCTTTCCTCTTCAAAAATTCCTCATTATAGGCTAGCAACGGATTTGCAACTTCTGTAATGTTACAAATGTCCATGGGCGGCTGTAGTCGCTTACCATTAAGTGAGCCTCTGCTCGTTTGTCAAACTACTCCATAGAAAATGTGTAATGTATGAACAGTTAAATCATTTTTATTTATTTTTTACTAGTGAATAAGTAAATTAATTTTTTAATACGTGAATATCGGAATTGTTGTATAAAGGGAATATAATTTCAGTTTGTTATTCATACGAAGAGGCGAATGAATGCGAAGCGAAGAACGGCACGTATTACTTGCGACAATGTGTCAATCGAAGTTACGCCGCCCTACATAACATTAGCGCTCTGGCAGAAGTCGCTACCAGAAAACCCCCCGCTGAAGAATATTTCACGTAAGTACTCTCTTTGATGATCGCCATAATCTTCAGACACGACTTATTAGGCGTGTGCTGATTTTGACAGATTCCATATGTCATGGAGTGAACGCATTTTGTTACTATTGTAAGCAGTTTTTGGTCTGTTTTGGAGTTTGTGTTTTATGGATCCATTTATCAAGAATTATCTTAAATTAATGAATATGTATTTGTGACTTCTGTAACGATACGATTGTACGGTTTTAGTGTAGTAGTGGGATAGTGAAGTTAAAAAAACACTTTGTTGCTCTATGTTAGCTCTTATGAAGTAAGACCTTTACATATTTTTTTGTAGAATTTAATCAATTGGTAAACTTTTTGGTTAAACAATAAACTCAAATTTGATAGATAAATTACGTTGGTTTGTTTATGCATAAAAATCGCAAAGAAGACTAACGTTTTTAGTCTTTTTTGCGATTAGAACGAATAGAATATAAATTTATCATTGAAGATGTTCAGATCATTTCCAAGTTCATAACTTTAAACTATTCCAGTGCAGGGCCTTACACGTGCAGCAGTTAGCATTATTATTAGCAGTGGTAAATGACAAGCCTTTAATTAGACCACAGCACAGTCAGAGATGTAATTTCCTAATTGCCTTAGGGTCTTGCGCGAGACACAAACGCGCCAAACCGAGGCACGTTTTGAAAGCGTACGGATTTAGAATCGACTCTTTTTCTTTTTGCTGTACACGGCTCTTGAAAGTTTTTCGTTTTTCTTTCATAACGACTGTTCTTTTGTTTTTTTTTTGTTAAGAATTGATGCGCTCACGACTGTTTAACATTTATTACTAGATATTCAATGAAAAGTGAAATGAATATGTTAAAAATGTAATTTGTTTTGTAATAAGTCAAAGTTGTGGAGATCGAAATTGTGTTTATATGTTTTGCACCTAAAATTTGAGAACGTCTGATCAGATATCGATACTGGAATGTATGCTTTTTCGATTCAAAAACTGACGTATGTTATCTCGAACGATTAAATAGTTCTTGTAATATGTATATCATGAAACAACAGGTCGGTGTCTGCTGGATCCTTTAGTGTTAAACGAGATAGGTTCCGATTCGCGTCTTTGCTCTTGTATTTATTGTTACGAAAATGCATCCATACTATTTGGTGTAACGTATTATTACATTTCTCGATATATGACTGTGTGGTTATTATTACAACTCAGATAGTCTATCCCAGATATTCAGAATATCCAGATATACGAAAAATAATTAAATTTATATAGTTGAGATTTGCTCTTTCATTTCTGTTTTCAGGAACAAAGTTCTGGGATTATCCTCGGGGATTGAAGAAACGGGTCAAGTTCGCTTGGGCATGGCGTTGTGCCTCTTCGCAGCATGGTTAATAGTGTTTCTTTGTTTATGCAAAGGAGTTCAATCTTCGGGAAAGGTATATATGTGGTTGTTTACGTAACAGGTTTTATATATTATTATTTAGGCCGTATTATGTTATCATTCGGCACAATGTCATGATTTTTGTATATTTCACAGTTACGAAACAAAACCAATTTACGGATGCAGATGTTTCGCATTTCTTTTGTTTTTAATTCCTGGCGTTTCGAATACTTTACAGCGTTCATGGTACGTTTCATTACTTACTCAGTACGGTCCTCGTAACTATGTAAATTAGAGCCTGCATGTCACTGCAGGGTACGAGCCCTCTCACAAAGAGAGTATAAGGGCATAGATTATGTGGCTCCATTGCTGATTGGCTGACTTCACCAAGAAATATTTTTGTTTCTCAAAAATTTGCAGGTTTCCCCACGATGCTTTCCTACACGCTGGAGCACGTGGTAAATCAGCGGGTGGAATTGTTAATTGCAAATGAACAAATTCATAGGCACTGGATTCGTGCTCGATTTACTCGAGTATTATGAGTTAAAAGTAAGCACCCGGACGCCATGGCTGTACTCGTAATGATTGAAATTAAGAAAAACCCCAATTATTCGATGGTGAATATAGTCAAGGTTTATTACCGGAATGGGACCCTATAAAATTAAAACAAAACCTTAAACACTGCAAGACCTAGACGTTGTAGGCAGATTCTCCATTCAGGACACTAACAAAAAATTTTAATAGAAATCTGACGATACGACATTTAGACGTTAGTGCCTGTATCGTGACCATGAATTGTGTGAAGTAATACATTCGCTACATTGGAAATTAAAAAAAAATCTATCCGTAAATTGCTTTTATTTAATAATCATTATATGGATTAAGCTGTAGCAGCGGTTGTAAACTTCAATGGTTCAGTTAATTCAGAATTAGCAGTGTTTTCATAAAACATACCGTCGCCTCACGCTACATTTAAATGTTTAAGTAGTTATGTACATGATGAATATACAATTGCTTTGTATGTGGGGTAACGGTGGTCGATTCTTTTAATCGTGGTACTGATGACATTAGTTGCTGCATTCACGGGCGGGCTCGAACCGGATAAGCACCACGACCTTACAGAAAATCGGCGTAAAGTGGAAGTGTTTTTGCTTCTGCGTTTCGTCTGATGAGTGAGGTGCCCCGTGGCCCATCCCCCTTCCTTTTCTTCCTCTCTCTCGCATTCCCCTCCCTACCTCTTTCTCCATCCTCGAGGGGTCCCCCCTATTACTCCCTCCCTCCTCTTCCTTCCTCCCTTTTTCAAAAATTCCCCTCCTTAAAGGCTGGCAACGTATTTGCTAGTTCTGTAATGCTGCAAATGTCCATAGGCGGCGGTGATCACTTACCATGAGGTAAAGCGGCTTACCTCGTTTATGGTTTACATAAAAAAAAACTTAAACTCCTTAATAAATGTCCAAAGTTTTATGACTAGTAGCCTTATATTAAATAACGTTTTTTCTTAACAATAAATCTTTTGATTAAGCAGAGGGTCCACCAGACTATAATTGGTCATTATAGTGTCAGTGTCCAAATAAAGGTTAATGGAGTTAACCTATTTAGAAGCCAGACCCCACCACAAGATGGGAATAATAAATACCCAGGAGAGAGAGAGAGAGAGAGAGAGGAGTTAACCTATTTCTAGGATCGAAAGCGACAGCTAATACAATTCACCTTACACCGAATTTATTGGTTTACATGCAGAAATATTCTGTATTCGTCGCTGTACATCGTAAAAATAGTATCTAGAGTTCTTCTTCGTGTTCTTTAATCGCAAACATACAAATAACGCTGATCCGTTGTAGCGTGGAAGATATATACAAACTTCTTTAAAAAACGCATGTGTGCAATTAGTGGCAATAGGAGAGATAATCTCAATGTGAATTTTTTTATATTGAAAAATTTCATCATCGACGCAGTGCGCAAGTTTTAGTACCCTTGTATAAGTCTATTTTAGGATGGGATAACTCCTCGAATGTAATTATAACTTTCTATGTTCACAGGTCGTTTATTTTACCGCTCTATTTCCATACGTGGTGCTTGTAATTCTATTTTTTCGCGGCGTGACTTTACCGGGCGCCTCGACTGGGATCCTTTACTACCTCACACCTGACTTTAGCCAACTGGCTAATGCACAGGTATACCAATGTTTCCAGCAATCAATATCAAAAGTTATCAATACCTTGGATAGAGTGACACAAAATATTAATTTGTTTTGCTGTTGCCAAGTCGCCCTAGATTGTTATGACGTAGAAGATTAATTGGAATTTCTTAACCAGAATATGTTTTAAAATCTTTGTGTCGTGATTCAAGGTCTGGGGTGACGCCGCAGTCCAGATATTCTTCGCTTTGAGTCCGGCGTGGGGAGGTCTCATTACATTGTCATCGTACAATAAGTTCTCTAACAACTGCTACATGTAAGTATGTGGTTCATAATCAAACAAATAGGTTCTGTGTTCAAACAAGAAGGTGGTTATGGTGATGTGTAACCACCGCTCATCTTATGTTCATCAGCATCAAATGCGCTCATCAACATCTAACGGTAAGTGGGTCCACTGTAGAATTGACCAGTTAGAAGAATATAACGCTATATACTAAACATATCTTAAAGGCCCTTAGGGTCATACATATCGATTCTGGAAAGCAAAAACGTAGTAAATGACACATGGAGTATTTCTTTTAATTATCTAGTTGAAATCAGTTAATTAATCCGCGTTGATTGGTATATGTGTGGTGAATAATTTTGGTTTTACTGGTTACCACGTTTATGCTTTCTGACATTGATATTTTCTAAAACTTAAATTTAATTCTACAAGGGGAATATTTGTAAACTACGGTCATTCCCTTTTAGGAAAATCGTTCCTCTACCTCGTTTATCTAACCCATATATAAAAATAAGAATAAAAATATTGGTTGATTTAACGCGATCTCCTTTGATTTTCAGCGATTCTCTGATCGTGGCCGTCTCAAATATAGGGACGTCGTTCTTCGCCGGACTCGTCATTTTCTCGGTGATCGGTTTCTTGGCCCACGAGCTAAACGTCAGCGTGGACCGTGTGGTGGACCAAGGAGCAGGGTTAGCGTTCATTGTGTATCCAGAAGTTGTGACCAGACTGCCAGTGTCTCCGCTCTGGTCGATATTGTTCTTTGTAATGCTACTCACTCTTGGACTCGACTCGCAGGTCAGTTTAGATCACATGTATGTATGTTGTTAGCATTTGAGGATTTCATTGATTACGCTGGAATACCACTAGGAGTTAAGTTAGTGCCTTTATTTTTTATGTCCAATTCCGCGTATGTGAATAAAAAGCTAGCGAATGGTATGTTAAAAATATTGGTTGTAAGTGAAACGAGATGATTATTGCCTTTATTTTCAGTCCTGCATTTTTATTGTTTTTACTAACTTAATGAATATAGAACTCCCAAACAATGCATCGGTTCAAAAAGATACATTTTCAACTGTTGGCAGTAATAGACATAGTGCTATTTTAATTTTCACCCCAATATTATAAGTTAAACACTAAAAATATAAAAACAATTATTATATGCATAAAAAATGCAACTCAAGAAAATTAGAGTAAAATTGTATATCACTAGGGCAACCATTATTGCTATGTGTATTTGAACGGACATTACTAATTTTTTGTTGCTGTAATCGTCATCGGAAAACTAATTTGTCTCTATTACCATCTATATGTTATTTTCGTTTCGACCTTGTCCGAGATTTCATTCACATATATTATCGATAAGTGTTAGTAATCAGCTGTCACCAATATGTTATTTTATTAAATGTTACTTAACAGTATTTTCATGGTATTGTTTTAGTTTGCCTTAATGGAGACGGTGACAACGGCAATCTTGGATCGTTTTCCAAATTTTCGTCAGAAGAAGGTGTGGGTTGTTCTGACAGTGGCTGTTTTCGGATACATTGGCGGTCTCATCTTCACCACAAATGTAAGATGTTTTTTTCACTATGGAGAAATCTGAATATTAACATAGGCGTTTGTATTTAATATAAAAAATAAATTTTGAGCAACTATTAAAGTAACATCATTAGAGTAACAGGCATCGGAAATATCGAAAATCGAAATAAAAATTAAGTGCGATAAAAGTCGGTACGGATTTTATGAAACAACCACTGGTATTCGTATTTGAATTAGCAAGCCATCTTTTAACTAATCTGTTGTTTTTAAGTTTATGTAATTATTAGTTTATTAAAAGTGAACGTTAAGACTTCTCAATACACATTCTATTGCAGACGCTCTCTTTTGTCCTGACGAGTCAGCAAGTCTTTGTATTAGCGTGTCGCACCTCTATTCCCAAATCATTCTCTATCCGTCATCCTAATCCGACGGTTGTCTTTTAAATGTAATAATTTAAATTTTTAAAAAAACTTCATCCCTGAGACACATAACAGTACGAATGAATTGAATCTTATTTAAGTGGTAAATCACGGCTGCGAGTGCCAGGGTAACTGTTTTACTAATTTAATAATACTAAAAAAGGTTTCTGTTATATCTTTGTGTGTCACCCAGAGCGGGATGTACTGGCTCCAGCTGATGGATAAGTACGCGGCCAACTGGTCGGTTTTGATCATCGCTATCGGCGAATGCATTCTCATCGCGTGGATCTACGGCGCCGAGAAGTTCTGTCGGGACATACAGAGCATGATCGGCCGCCAGTCCAAGCTGTGGGTTGTGTTCTGGAGTGCGATGTGGCGCATCATCACCCCCGCCGCCTTAGTGGTATGGACCAATCTATTTATTTCTTTTAGGAAATACATGCAAGTGACGAGATTGGCAAGTTGTAAGTCTGATGGCCGCCCAGGGATTTAAGATGTTATATCTCTATGTCCAGTAATTACGCTGGCAATTGCACTTCAAATCCGAACACATTGTTGCTTATACGTTATTGCTTGGCGGTAGAATGTGGTTATACCATCCCAGGTGGATACCAAAACTAAAATCTTACATATATACCATCAGGTTGCGTTGAAACTTTGGTGAGTATTTTTGTTTAAGCCCATGAACGTAGAAGTCGTCCAAGATTTCTGCTCTTCTTCTGTTTCTTTCCACCAAAATTTATAACGTTTTGTAGTACAAAAGTAAAATTTAAAATACCACTTTCTGCATGTGGTACTGTAGCGCATGCCAGATACGAATACTTTATTTTTTAAAAAAGATACAAGGAACATATTACACTAGAACTTTTTATTATTATAAATACGTTTACCTATTGTTTCCTCTACTGCTTTCGTGGCCTAGTAGTTTTGCTGGAGCCTTATAAAACCGAAGTGGGAGTTTTCAATTCTTCGGGTAGCTATACCATAGTTATTTATTTATTCCTGGTTGGGTTATGATATTTCGGGTTTGGATAAAAAAATACAGTCTGGTTCAGGCTACTTGTCAACAGTCATGACGGTTTAAAAGTAGTCGTTATTGTGAGGTTGGTTAAACGTCATGGTGTCTGCGACTGATCTTTTTCAGGTTTATTTAGATTAGGTTGTAGAGGGGTCATAGGTCGTGGGTTTGATTCCCACCCAAAGGAATTACTTGCATGAACTACATATAATTGTTCTGGGTTTGTGCGTTTATCTGTGTGTTATATATGTAAAACACCATTATAACACAAGGTATTTATATGTTACAATATTTTTAAATAAAATAAATAAATAATGCCGGTGTAATCTTCAGTTAACCCTGATCCGGTAATTGTTGTCCTGTCAAAAAACTGTACCACGGGCTTTATTGATGTTCAACTTGCTGTCACTTAACGTCAGGTCAATCGCTTGTTTATTGTTACCGTTTTATCTATCCGACCAGTGGAAGTGCTACACTGCCACAAGTTGGATCGTGGTAAATGAGCATTTTTAATTGTAGGTTAACAATTTTATTAGCTTCAGCGTCAGGATTTCAATAAAAATTTAAATTAGGATAAATGTAATAAAGTCACAGAGTCACACAACAATAGCTGTTGTCTTACGAATAGATTAGGTCCGGAGAAGCAGTGGCGGTACTACCATACAAGCCCACTATTCACAAATTATTCGAGAATTATGTGCTAATTAAGATTAATAAATTTTAATCCTTAGTAGGGCAAGCCGGGCTTTTGGGCTTGTAGCATCACAAGAAGGTGATAGTGGGGGTCCTAAGTGATTGGAAACAGCTCTGCAAGTCCGGCGTGATAGGCGTTTATGGGCGGTGGCGAGCGTTCATCATCGGATGTACCACTCGCTCCGTTGCAAAGACCTCTAATATATTTCAGTTTATCCTGGTTTTCAACTGGATCGAGTACAAGCCAGCTTCGTACGGCCACTACGTGTACCCGATGTGGGCAGATGCGGTCGGCTGGACCTTAGGCGTGCTTCCCGTGGTGGTCGTGGTGCTAATGGCCGTCAACCAGATCTGCAGCGGACCGGATGACCTCACTATTATGGAGGTGTGTTTTTGGGAATATAAAAGTTGAAACACAAACTTTTTTGAATAACGTAAGCACATATCGCACATACAACAACATATAGGTCATCATCTAAAAGTTATCGGTATTATTTAGGAATAAATGAAAACTATTAAGTAATACTAGAAACTAGCTCGAGTTAAATTTACACAAGATAACATATCTTTTTTATTAACTGGCCCGCCGAAGGTCATAGGTTCGATTCCCACCCAGGACAAAATATTTGCGATAAGCAGAGGTGTTTGTTCTGTGTTTGGGTGTTATTTAACTTTATAAATATCTATTTTAAAATATATAGGTATGTATTGATATACATGATACAACTGATGTTGTCTGATTATCATAGTACACGCTAAGCAGTAGTAAGCAGTTCAGTAGAAACTAAGCAGTAGTTTGGAGATCAGATGGCAATGTGTGACAAAGACTGCCGACAGCCTAGGATATTTTTTTGAAAGATTAAAAAATAAAAGCAAATTTTTAGATTTATAAATCATGGCTATTTGTTTATAACCTAAAATTTGACAACCACTGAACAAGTCTTCACAAAATGCATAGCTTCTTCATCAATTTAAATCATGCCTCCTTTTATCTTACCTGGCTTAATAGTAATTTTAAATGTATATACCATAATAATACGGTAGAGGTACAATTTATGATCACCGATTTGTAGTCAAAGCGTTATGAGTATATGATCAGGTACGGGCATGTAAAATGGCGGGAAAACGTGCTGGTTGGTAGATTATACAGATCATATCGTTTCTATTAAGGAAAAATGGTAGATCATATAGTGTTGTTTAATCTACTTCTTTATTGTTTTTTAATCTGTCACGGTGCCGTAAGATCAGTCCTGCTACTTAAGGACGCCATGTATTGAAGGCTTGAAGAAAGCGTTAACGACAGGTTGGTTTGCGCTTTAACAAATCTCTTGCAGATTGGCCGCCGTGGCCGAAACCACCAACTTTATATGGTCCGTTCCGGCTTTTTCAACTCTGGGTATGAACGTTGCAGAAAGCGCGCGTGCTCGCCCGGCCGACGGAGGAGTGGGGCCCGGCCGGGACTTCGGCGTGCGTGGCCTTGAGGGCCGAGCCGGAGCTGTCGCCGCCGGTGCTGCTGCTGCACGGGCGCCCCGTGCTCAGGGAGCGTGGCGCCTGACCCCACGCGCATCCGCTCATCGCCATGCGGAAGGTAGACAACTCTGTACGTCCACTCTGTTTTAACTAGCTTAGCAGCTGCGCCTGCGGCTTCGAACGCGTAGATTTCGATTCGGGGATACTTTTCATGTTAGCTTTTAAATTCCAATATATATGACAGTGTAATGATTTCATGGAAGACAGCACACCTTGGGAATGATATGATCGCCTCCAGGCTATTTCAAGATTCAACTTGTGAAA
>DWHO01004648.1:0-10894 GCA_018247575.1 Eurytides lysithous rurik
ATGTGTTTTAGAGACAGCTGCCTCCACTTCTCCTCTCTTCCCCCTTCTGCTCCCTCTATCTTCCTCCCTCCACTCATCCTCTTTCCCTCTTTCAAAAATTCTCCCCTTATTATTTATTTATTGCATTAGATTTATAATATTGCAAATGTGTCACTTGCTCGTTTGTCAGCCTACTCCATGAAAAAAAAACAACATCGTGAATTCTTTTTGTTGTAAATTATAGTAACAATAAATGGTGATATCGTGTACGTAATATAAAATACAGGAGAGTAAAGAAACTTTTTTCTTGAAGTCGATAAAAATATTTTTGATACTAATGGATTTTACTCGGATTTGATACTAATGGATTTTACTTGGATTATACTAAGTTTAACTATATGGGAGGATATTGATATTTATGCTAATGGGATAATTAATTATTAGAAGCAGCAACTATGCTAAAGGGGAGTGAGGAAATAACGTAACGTAACTTATCACTACAAATATCTGAACTGTCGTTGAATATAAAGATGTCTAACACAAAGTTAATTATGAGTAACATGTTTGGTAACATACTAGGGGAGATGTTCGACTTGCAGTAGATTCATTTATAATTATGATGAGTTCAATATCGACAGAATATTTACCATATTTGAATATTCCTGAATTCAACATCGAATGTCATTTTATTCTGTGGTGAAGCATCAAAGCAGCTTCGGATTTGGAATAAATCGGCCCAATAGCGCTGAGGGAATAGAGTGAAAGACGCATGCAAATCTCGACTAGCTACCGTTTCAAGTTCCCGTTAACGTGACCATTCCAGAGAAATCAATGGCCATAAGAATTTATTCAACGTAAATCTGAGGGATTATCGCAATATCTCAGGCTATACTTAGTTAATAGAAAAAACTTTCTATTAATCTATTTATTAAAACGTAAAACACTATTTTCAGTTCCATTTACAAACGAACCATTTTATCATTACTTCGACGAATCGATACATCGCTGTAATGTTATTTGTCCCATAGGCATTTAATATATTCGGAAATAACAAATTGTTCACGAAAGCATTTGCGGTTGATAAAAATGGAAATTCCCCACCCGACGGACGTCCCTTACATTTGATTAAAGATATCGAAAATCTCCTCTGTTAGCAATAATATAAATGCGCGGGGGACGGAATGCAAATAAACTAGATATTTGGCGGAGCGTATAAATTGACATTTTTTATGTGTTCAAAAGATAGGCTCGTGTTTGTAATATAATGTTAAGTAAAAAGACGGAACTGTTTCAAATTTAGAACATAATATAACGTAAAATAACACATTAAAGATTTGCTAAAAATTATATATATTTCTAATGTATATGTATATATATATCATTATCAATATATACATATATTACGAATTTGAACACTTTAAGAGCCGTAGATTTATTTTTTCTGGTTCACGTTTTGGAGTGTATAATTTCGAAATTATTATCACTTACTTTTCCAAGCTTTAAAGTATCTATTCATTATACATTCCTTTCACTGTAATGTTTCCCAAAAATCCGAATATCTTACTCGCCCACCCTCATCAATAGTTTAGATCTTGATTCCAATGTCAATCATTTGAAGCTCAACAAAAATTATTACATATCATCGCTTTCATTACTTTTTTTTTAGAAGAAAAATTAAGTTGGCAACCAAATTTCAACAATGCCAATTATGTTTGTATTCCTGGTTTTAATGGAGTTTGTAAATTTGGAATTGTTGATTTATTACTTTTAAAATGTTTTCGTTGTATTTTCTCTTTTTTTTTTCTTTTAGCAAATCTTATAAAACATTGTGTTATTTTATGATCGTCACATTCTTATACTCGATCTCAGTCTTTCAGATTGCGCAACCATTACTTTATTACTTAATTAACTTTTTCCTGCCAAAAACGACTTAACTAAAACGATGCTTCACACTCGCGGAGTTCAGACACGTTCATCACGCTAGAATGGCAGTTTCCTCTCATGGTGACAGCTTAAATAATTGCTTTCCTACATGCTCCGTTAGTATTCGTCCCAACTTTAAATTGGAATACTCTGATTAGCTTTTAGGAGAAACTTAACTATAATATGAGCATCCAATAGCCAATATATAACTATATGGATGTTTCAATCGCTTATAGATCAAATCATACAAAAATATATCTATATATATATAGACCTTTACAAACACTTTTGAATCGTCACTATACAATTATTTTAACATTATTTCAGTGTCGCAACTAGGAAGGAAGCTAGCACTAGTTCAGAACAGTTTTGATAGGATGGCGAATGTTTTTTTAATATACAATATAACAGTTATCCCACAAACGTAAATTAACTTCACTTCCACACATTTTGATTTACAAGATATGCTTACATTGTCCAATATAATGCCTGTCTAATATAGGCATACAATTTTTTTTTATTGATTACGCTGACAAACGAGCAAGCAGCTCACCTGATCTTAAGTGATCACCGCCAAGTGGAGTTGCCAGTCTTTGAGGAGTGGAATTTTGGAAAGAGAGAGCTCTCTCTTAGAAAGGGAAAGGTAGCTACCTCTCTCTTTCCAAAATTCCACGTGAGTGTGTGAGAAGAAGGAAGAGAGAGGGAGCAAAAGGGGACACCTCGGGGTCATCCACGCAGGGGGGGAATTTTGAAAGAGGTAGGGTGAGAAGTAAGAGAGAGGAAGGGGACGGAGGGATTTGCCACCGGCCACCTCACTCACCGGATGAAACGCGGTTAAAAAGTTAATGTAAATTTATCATATCACATTTCTATGTATATACATTACAGTAAACTTTCATTTTTTTTTTTATCTTCTTGCTTCCAGTTGTGTAGATGAAGCTTCGAGGAGCAATTTGACAGTCAGCTTATCCCTGTATATGTACAGATCAAACCAGGGCGAGTGAGGGCAGTGTCGACGTCTCATTAAACTTTATAATTGGCTGGCGACGAGATGTAGAGCGGTCGATACGGCCCAGCGAGAAAGATTCCGAGGGTTAGATTGGTGGCAGAAATCGCCACGCGCAAATGGATACTGCATTCGGATCTCCATTCTTTACCCATCAGTATTTTAATTTTACTATGTTAATTAACATATTGATAGCCACAAGAACCCTTAAGCACTAGTGGAAACAAACAATCTTTGTACAAAAACATAAAGAAATGTGTAGGCCCTTTTTTGGGCTATTTCGCACACGGGGATGTGTAAGATTTAATTGAGGCTCAGTTTAGAGAACATTTATCGAATAAAATCAAATTCCACATACCTACTTGTGTAAAATTAATCTAATTTATTGCCAATAAAGTCAATTATATATATATTTTTTTACTTTTCTACCATAAATGTCGAATATATATAAGATCGTAAGTGTCAAATCAAACAAAGTTTAATTAAACAATGGTTGTAGAGGTGTATTCCATAACTGAAGCTGAATTACATTTAAAAATGTTATAAATTTCAGCCAAATTCGGAACGTGGCCGTCCACTAGTACTTAATTATTAAGAGAAGCCACATATCACACCATAGTTCATTCGTAGGCCCGTCTAATAATGGTGAAAGAATTATTATAAATTAAGACAAGTGGATATAAAATTATTGATTGCAAAATCACTTCATTAAGACAACGAGCAAAGCATAACATCCAACGCTGCTAATGATTTAATATTATTAAAGATTGGACATATTTACGATACATGCGATCATGAAATGTTTTAAGGAATTCATAAAATTCAATACCATTACCTTATATTTACACTTTAAATAATATTGTTTATATTTATGTGGTATACAAAAACAATACAACAACAAAAATGTTTTTATCAAATTTATCTAAAAAATAAAAAATAAATACTGCTTTGTTCAATAGAAACTGCCTTATGCTTTTCCATGCTGCCGCAAAAATAAGACAACAAAATGTCCACCTGAAAATAGAATTACCTAATTATACTTTATATCTTTACACGACCGATATCCAATTCTTATCTGCACTCTCCTTATAAATCATTTTACTTTATCGACTGTTCTACGCTTGCCCAGCTCCGAGTAAGATTAATTTCTTAAAGACACGTTTTAGGCAGGGTAACGTACATATATCTAAAAAAAATATTCTTTAAGAAACTATTCTTTCCACTCATTTTCTAACCACATTAATAAATTTGTTGGAAATTTGTCTAAACGAGTAAACATCGCTCTAAATTTTCGGTTGGTAACGTCCATATAAACAGATGTTTGTGTCTTTGGCAGTTGTGAACTGCGAACACGATGCAGAGACAGCGACATTGTTCGAGGATGAGAGGACAAAAGATCGGGTCCTCACACCGGAGCTCCATCGCATTGTGCACCAGCTGGCTTCTAATTTTCCTTAACTTTAATTACACTAGTCTGCACGTTCCGACCCTAGTAAAATTGCGTTAAGACATCTCAAGAAAGGCTATGCGAGTGCTAAAAGCTCTCCTCGCACCTCTTTTAACAATTCTATTTATCTAATTCAAGTCTAACGTCACTTTGACTTTAACAGAGTAATCAATTGAAAGTAACGAGTTCTACAATCTTCTTGAGTACTCACTTGTTTTAGTAATACATTTATGCACACATTTGAAATAGACAAAAATAAGTGAAGCAGAAAACCCTTTGTTTATATTACCTACCTTTGAAATGCGTTTATGATATTAACTATAAAACTCATCAATACTCTGTACATACTATTGTTTTAGTAGTTGTAACTATGTTTCACCGCCTCTGCGCCTCATCTTTCTCCGGTCATGTCGGTTATCCGTCCGATCGGGCTATGAGAGTAAAAGGAAGATTTAGTGCACCTGCGTCTGCGCAAACGCTTGTACACTATAATATATCCTGCGCACTTGGCTGATCTCTTGCAGATCGGTCGGGAGGATATTATTATTAACTATGTTAAAAGAATGTATCGAATATATTTTTTAAATTAAATTATATTCTCGAGCACAAGAGCAGTGTTATGATTTATAACAGAATTTACTACCGTTAGATTGCACTTACAGGCATGTATTCTGTTTTTATGTAACTAAAATGATAAAAAGGGTGGTTTTAATGCCGCCGCCTTTTTTCTCACAATCAACAACAATAATTATGTCGTCCCGACTGATTTCGATATGTTATAGTACAGCAGCGATACTTTCACGGACACATCATGGACCAGACATGACCAGAAGAAGATCAATACAGAGGCGGAGACATTAAACTGACCTCTTAGTAACGACCCGTTGATGACGTCCGAAGGAGATTTTAGTCTTCAAAAATTTTTTTAGACAATCGCACCCGATATCTGATCACCATTACGCTGTGCCTTGCCCATCTAAGAAACAACGACACGAAGTCAAGTCCTATGACAGTCGAACTGAACATCCCTAAATCACCCAAACTCGAGCTCGCGGTTTTCGCGGACCACAGCCCTCTGCTGCGCTGGCAGATCCTCCATCCGCCATCCGAATTTTTATCAGTCTATCTCCAAGCTGCGACCGATCGCCTAGGCGAATGGTTCCGGTTATGGAGAATAGACGTTAGCGGACAAAAGTGTAGCCGTATTATTCACTCGAAGGAAAATTTCGGACGGCCGCCCTATCGACAATAAAGAGGAACATTACTGTCAGGTAACAATCAAAACAAAAAATCTACTGTGTGGTTCTTCGATCAGGCCGCAAATCATCTTAATCTCCTGGTGATCAAGGCATGCTTTAGGATCCCGGCGCATCCGATCGTCACGTAGGCACACCCGCGTCCCGGGGCGGTTCTCATCGCTCCCACCCACCGCATAGTTAATTACGGTCGGCGGCCGTTATTCGATCCGTATACCGGAACCCGACAGCCCATAAGCGACATCGCCAAATTTTGTTTGGAAATAAGTCATGCGTGTCTGCAGTTTTAGGGCCTATCCGACTCGTGGGAACGAGCATTCCCACGGATGTGATACCTAATGAAGCTTTATAGAACCGCATAGGCTGAAAGCACAAACATCTTCATCATAAGTCATAAATCGAACCCAGCCTTGCGATTCGTAAGACTCGGTAGCCTAGCGGTACATATTAATTATGTTAATAAAGTTAATTATAATTATTAAAAAAAATAATTCAGTTAGTAACACAGATGTCATCATGATTTTGTTTTAAAAAACAACACTAGAGTGTATCGCATAACATATTCGAACTACAAAATCATACGTAAACTTAATAATTAATATAGATATAACGTACACCATAAATTATTTCTGAAAACCAATTCATTCACATTGAAAACTTAAAAAAGGTTTTTATCTGTTACATTCATTCCAATTTTATTTTAGCATTTAATAAAAGTTTTTCCCATCTTGTAGCATGATTCGAGAATATCTGTAACCGCTCAGTGTATTCGTATATATAGCCTTATTAATTTAGTTCGATTGTTCGAGAGAAATTTCATTTAACTGACTTTCAAACTCGAGTTAGTACAATGAAGTTTATCAATATCAATGTAACTTGTACTTCGCAGTTTTATGTTTTCAATTATTATCATTTAATTTTCCTTAACTTATACTTATGTCTCTACCAGGGTCACATAAACTTCAGCAGTTTATTTATGTATAGAATATCAAAAAACTAACACTCTTCTTCGGTGGCAAGTTAAATATTTAAGTAGGAGGAGGTTTTTTTCAAATAATTGTATTTCTGATTACTTTAACCCCTTGAGTGTGCTTTAATAACATTAAAAATGAGAAAATGTGTTCGTTAGCTTATTGTCTTGTTCTTCTTCTTAGAATTTATGGATGGAGACAAAAGTAGCCTGACTGTAGATGAAAGAATAAGAAAACAAAGATCAAAATCCAAGAGTGCGGAGTCACGAGAATAATTTAGTTCATCGTTACTCCGCAACGTCGACTTAACTACTATTATCTAGATTTTGATTAGTTTTAGAATTTTGAATTTTGTGTGGGTTTAACAATTGAGATGAAAAAACTACAAAATAAACCTATAAAAACCTTTTGTTACTTATAAATACGTTTTCTTTCTTTACAGAATCTGAAGAATCAAATAATGACTACGAACGTGTGGGTGGAACAGGTAAGTTTTATCTTTTAACATTAGAAATGTATATTTAAAGTTTCTTATTTTCAATTTCAAAAGTCAAGTGTTTCTACTATTTCAAATGTCTGATACCAGACATCATATAGTGGCTAAGCGACCACCTCACAAGACGAAGTTCGTATGATCCACATATATTGGTATTATATAGATTGAAAACTGTAAAAATTTATAGCTTAAGTTACCCAATCCTTAGCTACGATATTCATAACTTGTCATTTTAGTTCTTTACTAGACTTTTCTGAATTTTAATTATTTTTGACCCGCAAAACGATGTGACATAAATCACATTAATAAATCTAAGTAAACGACAGATTGACAAATCGAATAAACACTCCGACGGGCGTCGGTTCAACTTTGACACTTAACAAGGATCCACTTGACGGAATCTTTGAAAACATCTCAAAACCGTTGGCCCGGCCCCGCGAAGGCACTCGGGCCTTATTGACGATAAACAAATTACGCCAGTACGGCAACTTCTTTGCGGGGGCCGCAAAGCTAATCTCATTAATTATGTATGATCACGAAGTTAAAATTGCTAAGGCGTCGGCGCCCGAGCGCGATCGAGTCGTCGGTATTGTCGAGTTACGAAAATCGGCGAAGTGTAAACAACGGAGGCGTGCAATTTTGTTTTGTGTGCAAACGTGCTTATATCACACGCACGTTGACGTCTTTCTCACAGGCGTTATCAAGTTCGGTTCGAGCGAGACGGGTATGAGTATATTCTTTTTTTTTGTGGAGTAGGCTGACAAACGATAAAGCGGCTCACCTGATGGCAAGCGAGCAACTCCGCCCATGGACATGACATGACATTTGCAACAGAACTTGCAATGCGTCGCCTTTAAGGGGGAAATTTTTGAAATAGGGAGGGATTAGGGCAGGAGGGTAGGTTGGGAGGGAATGGAAAGGGTCGGGTTACCAGCCACCTCACTAACCGGACGAAACACGGAAGCAAAAATACTTCCACTTTACGCCGATTTCCTGTGAGGTCGCGGTACTTATCCGAGCCTGCCCATTTAGCAGCGAGAACAGCCGCGTGGCTCTACCACCGTATAAAATTCTAGATAGTCACTGTTAAACATCGCCAATCTGTTTGTTACTGATATACATTTAACTCAGAACTAGCTAGGCTACGAATTTTTCAATTTTGGCTGAGCCATCTCATTCCTTAACTCTGCTCTGCGCTCGACACCTAGAGATGTAAGATAAAACTCTAAGCCCAATGCTTCATTACATTGCTTCAGGGATCTTTGAGCCTCGGACATTCGTTTATAATGTTTACCCGTGTAATCAATCGATATAACATTTGTGATATGACTATCGATTTCCAAACAAAATTAAGTCTCCCTGACGTGTATTATTGATCGCCTATCGCCAATAGTCTATCATTCAAAAATTAGTTTAAGAAGCACATTTGGCGTACTTCTGGTGAAAGGTTCATCATGATTATTACATGCTACAAGTACTTTTTTTTTAAGAATTTGATTCTTCAGTATTTGAACAATAAACGACATTGCTACACTTTTACTACACGTTACCGAATTTTAATTTGTTCCGAAAACCTCCAAAAGTGCATGCTACTTACGTTTAACTCCTAAGTAAATGATAAGTTTTGCTCCAGGCGTTACAAATAAATACAGTGTTATGTAAATTAAGTGCTATTGAACTTACTCTTGCACATTAACGAAAGCATCATGCAATATAGTAACATGTATTAAAACAAACATAGAGTATAGTTACAATAAACAAGAGAAGGGATAGGAAGGAAATAAAAGCTATATATCAAAGATTAGTCAAAAGGCCTCTTTAGTACTATTTCTACCGCCGGTTTTGTGTATATTTACTTTCTTACCATATAAGTATATTTAGATTTCCTATGTGTTGGTGTTGGATGTATGGTAAGGAAAATATTACCGTTAAATAATTTTACCGTAAATGATATGAAATCTTGAAACATTAATTGAGAAAAAAATATTATACTTAAAAAACGTTTTAAGCTGAAATTCCAAAAGGTGTCTTTTGACACCTTTGGTAGAAATAGTGTTAGTAACGCAGAGAGAATCTTCAAAAGATACCTTGCCTTCAGGATCAAGGTCATTTAGGGGTTTTTTACCAATAAATATCCCCGGTGGTCACTCATACCCACAGCCAACCCATAATCGGCGACTCCAATATGTCCTACGGAACACACCGGCTATTCAAAAGCCTAAGACGCCTATATCATGTGAACAACGGGGAGACATGAAAGGAAGTTACCCATAATACATTTGTTGTCAGGCCGAACGCCGGCGACTTAATGACTGCGGGCCATGTCTCTGCCCCCGCTGTACGTCAAATGTCTGACAAATGGTAGCGTTGCCGGCGGGAATTGTGACGTCGGACCGTCGACCGTGAAAGGGGCAGAGTGCCCTTTCTCGCCAACGTGGCTGTCGGACTACGAAGTGACTAATAGATTGTCGATAGTCGCCCCTTAACGATCCTGTCGGACCCGGCGTGACGCTTTTAAAACGCGTGACGTAACAATTTGCGAACGAAATGTATGCAAGTTATACTATTCCCGATAGATTTTGAGAAGTGGTACAACTCTTGCAAACCGGTGGCCAGTAATATTTAAACATGTTTTCCATAATTTCATAGCAAATAGGATCTTCCTCTCTCAAAGAATCAAAATAATCCGTAGTGCCCCTTACCACCTCTACGGACATATATGGCTACAAATAACGGAATATTAATAAAAACAGGAGCCCTACGTACGGCTCCGTTTAAGGCGGGAAAGTTAGCCATAATTTTTTTGACAAGTAAGTCAGTGAAACCACATACATGGACATACGTAAAATATTAGACGTTGTGTTGATTATTAGTTGTTTACTTTAAAACTTATTGAAAATTGTTGTAGATTTAGAAAACACTAAATAAAGAGATAGGCCGCCTAAAAAAGATCTGTACAGTACAGTTGTGCACATTCCTTTACGTATTTTCCCTTCAGTTTAATTTTTATATCGTTAGCATTTACCTATTTTACATAAAGATAAGGAAGGCGAAACGCGTTACCTTTTTTTCGAGAACCGAACCGAAGAATTCTGAACTTTAATATTCTTTCAAGTATAAAATTGTTAAATAAAGTTAGAAATGCCTTTACATGTTCAAAAAAATTCAAAATTGTTAATCCACCCAGGATAATATTTATACAGATAATTTAGTTCGTGTATGTAGGCTTCTTGACCTGTCTGTCAGTAAGGGTAAATCGCGTGTTTTTCAATTCGATTCATAATAGTTTTATTGGTTACCACCCCTTTTAATGACAGTATCCTCTGTAGAGTTAGCAACAAATGTATTACTACATTTCCAACCCTGAACATATTTCAAGACACAAAAAAGTTAAACATTTGAAGGCTGTCAACGCTTTCCCGAACCGCTAAATATGTTCACCCGTTCGTAAAAATTCGAAACTAACGGGTATGATACTTCAAATATAATATGCGATACCCTTTTACTATGTTTTAAGCAAGCTATGTATAAGTTAACTCCAAAGACTCTTTTAAGGTGCATAATTTAATTCGCTTCAGGTCACTCTCAAACCACCATCTGAATAAATTAATCACGAAGTCAGCTTCGGCGATCATAACAATTTTATTATGGCGAAAACTAGTTCTTTGAAGCGATAAACTTTTATCATGCGATATAGGGATGTGACAAGGATACTTTATTTATCATATCGACGCTAGAAATTGATGACCGTTTGGCGCAGATGCTAAGCTATTGGCTTCGGCGTCGCAGGTCGTGGGTTCGATTCCCATCCGGGGC
>DWHO01004649.1:0-10893 GCA_018247575.1 Eurytides lysithous rurik
TTCCACAGATTAGGCGATCCGATGAAGCTTTACAGAGCCGCATAGGCTAAAAGCGTCAACGTCAGTTAAGATAAGATTGACACACATGCAAATAAACCACACGAATCCACGCCATCTAGCGGTGGCTTGGAGCAACCGTGCAGTTGTCATCTTTCTCTGGTTTCACACACCATCAGGTGAACCGCCTGCTTTTTTGTCAGTATTTCTTGTAATGTATAAAAAAAGAATAATTGTTGAAAGAGAAACGGTTGATAACCACTTTGATGACGATGCTCTTTTTATTTTAGGCCTACAAACACCACTACCTGAGTATGATTTCGTGATAATTGGAGCTGGTTCAGCGGGCAGTGCTCTGGCATCGAGACTCACCGAAAACCGAAACATCAGTGTGCTTCTGATCGAGAATGGGAAGCCGGAAATGCTCCTCACCGATGTACCGGCAATAGCACCCTATTTCCAGTCCACGGACTACGTCTGGCATTACTATATGGAACCACAACGTGGAGTGTGTCTAGGTAAAATTAAACACTTCATTTTAAAACACCCTTTTAACTCTTTAGCCGGTCAGCCATAATTCGCTTGGCGTGGAGCGCCAGCAACTTTCAGGTATAATTTCGCATAATATTGGCAAAGACATTTATCGATATTGGTACATCTTAATGAAGTAAAAATAAACATTAAAAAATAATCATTTCTTAATTTGTAGCACAAATGGGTCTTCAAACAGATATATCCATTAATCAGCATTTTTCTGAATTTAGATCGACACAGGACTCCATTGTTTTACTGTTGCCGTTTCTACACGAGTATTTTCGTAGAAATAATTTAGATATATAAAATTATGTTGCACTAAATTATTAAAATACAGACACAATCTCGGTGATACTTAGGTTTATGAAATAGTAAAATTGCCATTTTATAATCTTAATAAACTATTGTATAAAATACACATATTTTCTTGACTCATCCATCCCTAGCATCTGTGAAATCACGGGTCTGGTGATCAATGTAAAGATTCCCTATCAACTTTAGATGAGTATCTAGTATTTTTGAACTTAAAAGTGCGTAACATTTACCGTTTCAAACGCAAAACGTAATCTATCATGGAGAATATCGTTCGTAATTAACAACAGCGATTTAAATTGTAAAATATATGTTTGTAAATACATTCTGTTATAAAATAAGGTGTATGGCGACTGAAGTCTTTACCATGTCTCGTGATATTACGGTGTCAGTTAAAGAGTGTGGTAATATAGTAACTTTTATTGTAATTCAAAGCACTGCTTCGATGAAAATCTTTATATCAAAGATCATACATGTTGCACACTGTCTGGCGACATTTGCGCGAAACTTTTATATTAACATATTTCACATAATTGTGAAATATGTGAAATATGTTAATTAATTAAAAAATTTGTACCGTATAAACTATCCAAACATTAATTCATATCTCGCAGCAACAATAACAATTGTATTCACAAATAATAATAATTTTTTTATAAAAAAAAATCTTCAAAAATTTTTTTACAATATTGTAACTTAATTTTTCTAGGCATGAACAACGGACTTTGTTTTTGGCCCAGGGGAAAAGCCGTAGGCGGTACCAGCGTGATCAACTACATGATCTACACTCGAGGAAGACCACAAGATTGGAATCGAATCGCTGCCGCTGGCAACTATGGATGGTAACCACAAATAATTAATTTCACAGTATATATTCAATCAGTACCACTCGGTATTGTACTCGTCTATCACGTAAAATGCTATGAAATCCTTTTCTCATGCGCTTTTAAACATTGAAATTCATTCATTCGTTCATTTTGACTGGCCCGTTGGAGTAGTGGTTAGTGCTCCTGACCGCAAAACCAAAGGTCGTGGGTTCGTTTCCCACCCAGGACAAAATATATGTCCGACGAACATAGGTATTTGTTCTGTGTCTGGGTGTTAATTATCTATACAAGTATATATTTAAGAGTATATAAGTATGTATATCAGTTGTCTGATTACCATAGTACAGGCTCTGCCTAATTTGAGGTCAGATGGCAACGTGCCAGATGTCTCATGATATCATTATATCATTTAACATAGTGTGTAAGCGCTGGTAAATAATTAAATTTTGATGGTGAAATAAATTCGACATGATACAATAAAAATAGCTATAATATATTTTAGCTCATTTCTTATTGTTTTAGATAGAGGTTTTAAGACCAATTAAGAATTGTTGATAATAATTTAGTTTCCTTCTAAATACAGTATATCTGAACCAGTTTTACATACTAAGTAGGTACGGTACATTTTAGAATCTAGTTAGTTTTTACTTATTATGCTTAACGATACGGCTCACAGGAATTACGTATAAAAAGTACCTTTTATAAGTCCATATTTTAAGGATTAGGTTACGAGATAAGAAAGTTATGTTAGCCGCATAACAGAACTAACACGCCTGTTGATGCATTACCCTCGTCACCGATTTAATGTGTTATTTAAACATTCTAATGCCCAGAAAACTATGTTAATATAAATGATACATTTCATTTGATATATATTCATTTATATTAAGATATATTTAAATAAATCATAAATTTCTGAAGTAAAATAAAAATGCAATAAAAACTAAATAAATAAAATAAACGAATAATTAAGGTGGCAACATTGCCTTTTACACTACAACACAGTAGTGCTTGCGTATAGTTGCTCGGCGGCTGGACTACCATTTTTAAAGGTACTAATTTTTGGAAGACTAGGTTACTAGTTTTAATACAGTTCCTTCTTTATTTACAAATCTGTTCTTATACAAACATGTAACTAATGGGGGACCCCGCTAAGAGTGCTCCGTTGCTTACAAACATTAGCTATAAAATAAAGCTTAAATGCCTGATTGTTATAAAGTTCACTTGTCTAACAGGTCTTACAACGAAGTTCTTAAATATTACAAGAAAATGGAGAAAGCCAGATTGAAAGGTTATGAAAAAGCCTTTCATAGGGGTCAAGATGGAGTTCTGCCCGTGGAATTCGTACCAAAGAAGTAAGAAAAAGTGCCCTAAATGACAATGAAAAAAAAAAGATTTTCATATTTTTATTAATAACTATTCATAAATCAATTACAGCTTACAACTCTTACATAAATAAGAAATATCGTTATTTTGGTTTATTGATTACGATTAACCCGAAAGTTCATTTGGTAAACTCGAACATAAGGATAGACCAAAATAATGTGTACTATTGCTTATTAGCTGGGATTACATTTAGTGATAGCTTTATAAGTAACAGCAGAAAATCTTTCACTCGTAAATCAAATAAGTGCGATCGAGTGTTGTATCATAATCGGAGAGCATTCATTCATTTTTCTCAATTCTTATCAAACTCACTGAGTCTAACCAGTTACTTTTAATTTCAGAACCAAATTACTGAAGGCTTTTCTGGAAGCCGGCAGAATCCTCGGGCACCCAACAGTGGACTACAACGCACCCGAACAGTTAGGATTCGGGAAAGTGCAAGTAACAATGAGTGGCGGCCGGAGACAGAGTGCGGCCAAAGTGTATCTACACACTCACAAGAATAGGCCAAATCTTCATATTCTACCAGAGAGTAGAGCGACTAAAATTTTAATTGACCCCAAGACCAAAACGGCTTATGGCGTCGAATATATACGGAATAACGTATTACACACCGCCACCGTTCGCAAAGAAGTCATCTTGTCCGCGGGACCGATTGCGTCGCCACAATTATTAATGCTGTCTGGAGTTGGGCCCGAGGAACACTTGAAATCGGTTGGCATAGACGTCATTAAAGATCTCCCTGTGGGCAGAACACTATACGACCATATATGCTTCCCCGGGCTAATATTTACACTGAACCAAACAAACCTAAGCTTCTTGGAAGCACAATCGGCAAATATAGCCGTAATAACTGAATGGCTACGAAACGGCGATAATGAAGTATCAACACCTGGTGCCGTCGAGGGAATCGGTTACATAAAAACTCCGGTATCCGACGATCCAGAGTTGGTGCCGGACATCGAACTCATAAGTATAGGCGGTTCGCTCGTATCAGACGGTGGGCCTACCGGAAGTAAAGCCGTACGGAAAGGTATGAGGATCACAGAGGATGTTTTCAACGGGGCCTTTGGGCCGATAGACAACACAAACACGTGGAGCGTATTCCCGATGTTACTGAAACCGAAGTCTTTTGGCTATATGGAGTTACGGAACAGCAATCCTTTCAGCCATCCGCGTCTCTACGGGAATTACTTAACGGACCCCCGAGATGTGGCGACGTTTGTCGCGGCGATTCGGCACGTGCAGGCATTGGCCGAGACGACGCCCTTTCAAAAGTTTGGGGCAAGGATACATGAAGCGAAATATCCAGCTTGTAATTCCTTTAAATTTAATTCCGACGAGTACTGGGAATGTGCGTTGCGCACCCTTACCGCAACGTTACATCATCAAGTGGCTACTTGCCGGATGGGGCCTGAGGGTGATCCCCTTGCGGTCGTAGACCCCGAACTGCGAGTGCACGGTGTCAAAAGATTACGCGTCGTCGACACGGGGGTCATTCCTATGCCGACATCCGCTCACACTAACGCACCTGGGATGATGATAGGTGAAAAAGCGGCTGATATGATAAAGAAATTTTGGAACATTCATGTTAATAAACAGACAATTTATCAATGAACATTTACGCAACATTACATGAAAATTATGGCGATTTTCTATAAAATAGAAAATTACTGTTGTTTTGGATTTTTTGTTAGCAGAACTTGCTGTTTTCAGTTTGAGTTCTCCTTACATTGCTTTGTTGATAAGTATTTTATAAGTTATAGGATTCTTGCAGTCCGCCTAGAGTGGAACCACTGCACTGCCAGTTATTTTGTCGCCAAGCACAACGACGTACCTATGTTATTTTTACCATTGACAATTAAAAATTGATCATAGTACAATTTAAAGGCAAGCCAATTTTATTCTGTAACGAAAAAAATAATAATTTAAACAATATTAATTTTATTCAATTTAGAAAACAATCGATGTTAAAACATTCTATGTCATATTTTTACACAAGGCAACTTGATCAAAAAGAAATAAATTATTAAAATATAATCATCATAACCTTGATATATTTAATAGAATAATGACAATAAAATGACTAAAAAGAACAAACAACTTAAAATCTTAAAACAACGATGAACATTATTTTCAAAGACGAATGATTTGAAATATTTCTTTAAAAGCAATGCGAAAGTAAGACAATGCTAATATTAGTGTTGTTATTTCGTTTTCAAATACTTAAGGTTAGTCGGTACGGATCTAGTAAGGCCAACCTTATGATCGGTATATAGTCGAACTTTGTATTATTTAGAGTTAATGAATATTCAGCCACTACAAAACGATGCTACCCACGTTTTATTAAACATATTCAGCCCCCAATCAAGCCATAATCCTTACCCAAATATACAGTGAAGTTTCACAGTGTAATTAACTCAAAAACAAACCGTCTCGTCAATTTAAAAAAAAAAGACATCTTATGTGGGGTAAATCAGGATGTATATTTGCGACCGTGAGCTGACAAATCGCCAACATTGACAAGATGTACGTACAACAACACATATAAACAAAGTAATAAATTCATAAAAAAATAAATTTGTTTAAATATTCTTTCAATTATTTTTTTTACAATTTGGGTTTAGTTTTAGTTTTGTTGAAAGTATAACTTTTAACCACAAATTGTGACAATTTGTGACAAAAACACTACTTACATTAGCGTTGATAAAAACGACCTGTACAAATCATGAATCTTCAGAACATAGATATATAATCATATCCTTAGAACATGATATTGAATAACCAGTAACATTGCCTTGGCAAAAACTGTAAAGATGTTATATCAGTGTGTATGCAAATAAATAATACACAAATGGCGCCGCACGCTCAGATATGATCAAATATTGCAAATTCTGCGGAGCTTCTGCCGATGTCATGGTGTAAAATGTGAAATTTCATATCATGACAAGTAAAAATAGAAGATTTTAAATCTCTAACCGCACTAATTAGTCTTAGAATCAGAACACCCCTATACCAGTAGCCTGCAACGGGGCCGTGAATGGTTGTTGAACCGTCAACGATAACATTTCGACCGGGATTTTGAAAATGCCAAACTTGGAGTTCTTATTCGGAGAAACTAAAAGAGTTCGAAAACGTTGTCTTATTAAATGGAAGAAATTGAGAAAATTAGGCACGGAAAATTTCATTAATAGCATGTAAATATTCATATGAAAATGTCTTCATTCGTCACACTTGCTATTTCCCTTCACACAGACTACTACAATCAACACTCCGTGAAATCGTAGGTCATTCGCATTTTATTATTCATAATTGCGGAGTACAATCTAGGTAAGCCTTTTAAATATAAATCATAAACATAGTTAAACTTTCATTAAGAATTCCTCGTAATCCATACAAGTAACAGGTTGAAACGTGCTCGTATGTGGAATTTAACTATAGTAAAGTAGCACCGTAAGGATTATATTATTTTATCTTGTAAACTGTAATAATTTTAATAACCTTATTCGTAATGAAATTTCATTTCATTGAATTTCGTTGTAAACAAATAATTCTTTAATTGCAGCAAATGCAAGGTGTGATATGTTGTACTGTGTGACTACTTAGTATAAAAAAGGTAATAGGTAATTTTTTTATCCATTCAACTTTATAGATATTAATACTAAATAATTTTGTAAATAAAAGAAAATAGACTATATAGAAATGTGAATAGACTAAACAATTATTACATATAAGAATAAAGAAATTTTAAATACTTCAGTGTTTAAAAAATACGCTTTAGAATATTAACTTTATTCAAACACTTATGTTTTTTTTGTAAATGTCATGAATTTTAACTTTACCGACCGGTCTTGGTTGAGGCTGCCAATCAGTAAGTACCGGCATCGTCATGCATCATCGTCGCATTTACTCCCAGTACCAGCTAAACTTGAGCTATTCGTTATGTTGCGGGACCGGACGCCGGAGCCGGACCACACTCAAATTCAATTGCTGATCTCTGTCCTATACCCTTGAACAGATTATACTGCTTGCAGGGTAATTATACACTTGGAAATGGTTTAATAAATCTGCAGAATCCTTCCACTACTGCTGAATATCTTACCTTAAGCATATGAATGGTATAGTACCATCTATGAAAATCTCTCAACCGAATGATGGCTATACTTACGGCCACAGACCACTCCAAAAATATAATGCACGTAAAACTTCATTTCATCCAACTTGTTTACGGTGGTAAAGCCATGCAGCTGTTCCCGCTGCTGAATGGGCCGGCTCGAACCGGATAAGTACCACGTCCTCACAGAAAATCGGCGTAAAGTGGAAGTGTTTTTGCTTTCGTATTTAATCCGGTGAGTGAGCTGGCCGGTGGGCCATCCTCCTCCCTCTCCTTCCCCCTCTCGCTCTCCTCCCTACCTCTTTCTCCGCCTCCGAGTGGTCCCCCCTTTTGCTACCTCGCTCCTCTTTCCCTCTCACTCCTCCTTCCTCCCTTTTTCAAAAATTCCCTTCCTTAATGTCTAGCAATTCATTTACTAGTTTGTAAACCTGCCATGGACGTGTGTGTGTGTGTGTATATATATATATTTATATTAATTATTATTAACCTACCTCATTTATCTCAGCTCCACCTAAAGGTAGACTGGTACAGAATGCCTTAGGCATTAAGTCCACCGCTACACGTATGAATTTTGTGTGAAAGCTTAATTATTTCTTGACGGTAAAATAATTGTCAATGTACATTTTAACCGTTCTCATTTTGGATAAGTCTACTGATAAATCGCATTGCTTCATATCTGATCGAATTCCCAATAAGATAACGTACTTATTAAATCAATGTACTTATTTGTGAAATTAAAGTATTATTATAAAGTACACGAAACATCGGAAATTTCGTTAACATTTCTGAAGTTTACAATATGTTACGAAGTTCATTATTACTGAGAAGTCATTCTTAACCCCTTAATGCACATTTTTTTAATCAATTTAGGTACAAAAACATAAGCCAACGCAACTCGGTAATCCAACGTGACAGATACGGACTTAAAATAATTAGAAAATTATATTTCTATATTAACCGTGACCCATACGGAGCTGTAATATTTTGGGACATATAAAATTACAGTGACCGTGACGTTCACGGAGCTGCACAATTCTGCTAGTAAACGTTGCTCGTATATGTCACGGAGGTGTGCATTAAGCGGTTAATAATAGATCATTGTCACCCTGTATTTCTAATACAGGCTGACAATGATCTATTATCTCATAATAAGGTCGTTTGCCATAACGATCAAACGAAAAACAGATTGTGTAAATTTTTACATTTCTTCAGTCTTCTGTAGAGCAGTGATAGAGCCTCAAAGGAACCTAACATAGGCTGCTGCGTGCAAAGACTAAATATTCTTCGACAATGTTCATTTCTGTTTTATACTAAAAGTGCTGTCCAATAAAGGTTTTTAATAACAATCTTTGATACCACGGAATTTTATTTCGTTTTAAAACAGCTCATTCACAATAAACACTAACACATACATACACACTTACACACAAACGGGGAAGGTTCCCCATTTGTGTGTAAGTGTGTTTTTTATGAAAGTCTGCGAAAGGACCAGCAAGTCGAGAGCCTGATTGCGGACGTAGACGATAGACGAAATTGCTCTCGACAGGGATTTGCCACATGGCGTTTTAAACTGACGGCAGCACTAACCTTCCTGGCCCTGCATTTCTGCTGTGATAAATGTATCCTTATATTATTTTGCCAAGTTAACAGGTTAATATAGATCAGTGGACAGTGCGAGATTCAAGAATTGCTGTTAATTATTTTTTTTATGGAGGAGTCAAGCCAGCAAGCGGTTCATTTGATGATAAGCGATCGGGAAGCACAACCGCTTCCACGTCACGCCTTTCTTCTTGTACTTCACACTGTTGGGATGTAGTGGTACTTATCCGGTTCGAGGTGGAGGAGGCTGGCTCTATCGTACGGAATGAATTGACTTATTATTCATTTTATTAATTTTGATACTATTCGAATTGTCATGAAAAAAAAAATCTAATTAAAACGCGATGTGTTGCGTAAGTTTGTATTTGCATAAATAAACACAAGACATTCATTAACATTTATGGTATCTTTCTTAAGTACTTTTTAATCTATGGCGAATTTATAAAAAAAAAACAACTAGTGCGGTGGATGTATACAAAAATTATTATATTTAGGACAAAACGATCAGTATCACACAAATTGTGGTCAACGAGGGAGTTCGAAGGTTTCAACGCACGGAAGTTCGAAGTTGGAATAAAAGTCGCTTTTTTCGATATAATTTTATTTCCATATTTATATAATTCATTTATATGTATATATGACTATAATCAGCTACCAAACTAAATAATATAATTCAACAGCATCAATTATATATACAATATGTATAGTATTGGGTCTCAAGATTTCTCATTTCTGAACTTTAAAAAAGAGACAATCGTCTAATCGATACAAAATAAAAGTTGAAACAAACTACGATCGTTAATGATTAACAAGTAATAATTTGCCACAATTTTTGTTTATTATTTATTTACAAATCTTACATTAATTTAGTCCCATAATTCCCAAAATAACTGGTGGCGCTCGAATCTGGCCGAAGGCACCTGGCACCAGTGAACTGACTAATGCACTGCCCTTGACATTATATTGGAATAAGTCTGAGCATTGCTCAGATCTCGAGGGAAGAAAACGCCGGGCCTCTTTTCACACCAGCCTATGGCGGCAAACGAATACGGCTATCGCCTCGTATCAATTATAGATATTAATTTAAAGCAGATAATAATAAAAAATAAAATATTGCATAATTTTATTAATTTAAAAAATATAATATGTGAATATTTTATAATACACACAATAAACAAAATAATTCGGATTGATACAAATTGTTATTAAGATGCAATTTACAAAATTTAACGTGACAAAAAAACAACGCGAAACAAAATTATTTAAAAAAAAAAAATTAATTAATATGGCGACGGCCGCACTAAGTGTTCACATGAAGAAAAAAAAATACTGTTCTAATTGAACTTAAATGAACGATCGACAACATTCAATTTAACAACTACTTTATCATGAAAGTTTATCTATTTAGAATATATTGCTAGCAACCTGTACAGTATGGAACATGCGTGATACGATACCTCATGAAACGATAAGAGAGGAGATCAAAGAAAACTCCAATAAGCTCAATCGTTGACATCATTCGAAGGGAACCAATGCGATTCCTTTCGCCGTGGTCCGTTTGCAGTTTCCTTTGATCCCGCGACTTAGCTTAGAATTGATCTCCGAGGGTCGGAAGTGGCCGAGATAGACTAAGACGGCCTTACGAAGCAAGGTTAGGTAGAAAGGTCATGCGCCGTCTACAAACTACGTCTCGCCATCTAAGTAATCCGATATATTACACTGATATGCGACCAGATATAGTACGGTGCATCCCTACTGCGGCGTGCGCCAAACTACGGACTCGTGAACGCAAAACGTAGCTCGGAACACCGGAAGTTCCGCGTGCGCAAACTAGTTAAAGATCATTAAGAAAATACCGATTTTCCTACTCGAAGACAATGGGCGCGCACCCCCAACAATTGTATTAAAATAATGCCCCAACTCCAACTACATCGGAACAGCTTTATATTCAAATTCATACGTTTTCAACTTCACATTCCTGACAATAGTAACGCTCCGGTAATTATAATATTTCTCTTAACGAAATAAATTCTATTTAAAATACTACGTTATATATTTTTTAACTTTGAAACAAACATTGTATTGAAATATAATTTTAATACTATATATATATATATATATATA
>DWHO01004650.1:0-10891 GCA_018247575.1 Eurytides lysithous rurik
GAATTATTTTAGTACTACAATAAAAAATAGACAATAAAGTTAGATTTTATTGGTGTTTACCTTTTTTCACGGCGGCGCTGGTGGTATCTCGCGAAATTTTAGCCGGCACGCGGGTCTCATCTGAAACAGCACATAATATATTATTGAAATAAAATATAATAGAAAAATACGGCAATATATCATCAAACTATGTAATCTCCGAACATAGTGGGAGTGGAGAGACCTATATAACATGGGCAGTCAGTTAAAAAAGTAAGATTGTACTGCTACTCGCGCCATATGTGTTATGTAACTTATATTTGTATGACTAGTGAATGAAACAATATTTGAATTGGTCTCCTAAGTAGACCAAAAATCCGTGACCCACAAATAGCTACACCAAGTCTAGATGTACTATACTCTAGTACGAAATTCGTTTTAGTAATAAAATGGTTAAAAATTCGCTAACAATGATAAACATAAGGTGGATTGAAATACAAATGTATAATCCGTTAATTAAACAGCGTATAGAGCGCGCATAAAATTTTATGCGCTTCCGATGAACATCATAGCCATTATACAGAACACGGTTCACTGGAAGAACCTACCTACAATGAGGTGACAGTATCGCCCTCTCACTCAGGCTCCAGTCGAATTCCCTTTCTGTCTCGCTCCCACTACATGTTATACAATTGCAAACAGTGTTTTATGTTTGTCTTGTTATAAATCTTTTAATTAATAAAATAAGAGAAAAGTTGATTTTTACGCCCGATTGTCCATACGTAGAACTTCCGCAGCTAAGTTCACTGGAAGTATATATGCGTCCTATATATTGCTTACAAGTTTATATAAGGATTTATTCACCGACCACAAATATATCGTTAATTTTTTTTTTAAGACAGCCAAAATAATTAAAATCAGGTCTATGAGCCAAAATTAACCCTCACCTGGTGCGGAACGCTTCGAACGCCTTATCTCAATCGGGAATTCTGATATCGCTTCATCGAATATTCTCTCCAAAACCCTGGCAGAGTACCTATCTTCGAACTTGATGACGATCTCTATAAACGACACGTCCTCCCCGCCGAACATGTCCTGTATCATGGGCTCTACTGTGACTTTTAAACGCTGCTCGACCTGATCTCTTTCTTTGCCTTTGAGGTCCGGGGCAAACTTGAGTAACATCTTGCCCGTTATCTCGTCGATCGCTTTGTCGCGCTTATACTGAACATTGGGGTTCAGATCGATGTTGTGTGAATCGCGAGGGTGTCCGTCGCCTCTGCTGTATGATCTTAAGGGGGCTTCATACAAATCCTGACTCGATCTCGGCCGTCTATTAGAATCATCAAGGTCGTGCTTCGACCTGTCGTATTGGTACGGCTTCGAATCACGCTTTTCTGACAAATGGGCTTCAGGCTCCTTTGAGTAGCTAATTTTCTCACTCCTCTTCCTGCGGTACTCTTCGGTTTTCTTCGTGAACTCCGCCGCTCGCTTGAAGACGTCATCGATCTCCAAATTAAGAGTCTCGGAGCCGATACGCAGATCTGGTTTCCTTTCGTCCAATCGCTGACGGTAATCTTGGTTTTTGTGCTCCTGCTTGAAGTCTCTATGGTCGCGCCGGTCTTGACGCTGTTCGCAGTCGGCGGGCGGCTGCCTTAAGAATTCGTCGCGGGGTAAAAATTTAGATTCCCTTTGGATCGGGTAGCGATCTTCATGTCTCAACGGTCTAGAAGAAGGGTCTCTGTGCTCTACTACGCCTCTTGATTGTGGCGTAGTTTTTTGTTGCCATTGTATTTGGGAATGGCTGCCGTAGTATCTTCGGTCCTCACGTTCTTGACTTCTGTGATTATCGTCTTTGCGCGGTAATAACGAGGCCTCTTTTTCCTCGTACGGTTTCTCCCAAACGGGTCCGAAGCTACGCTCGTCGTTAGGACGATTTTGGGTCGCATAAGGGTTCTCCTGGCGCTCTTTCATGGACCAAGCTGGCGGCTGAGACTGCAACATTTCGTGATTTTCGGGGCTCCTGCGTTTCTCTAGAGCCCAAGAGCGACGCGGCGACCGTGGAGAAGGCGAGTGTCTTCTGAAGCGGTCTCTAGTGGGGGAACGTTCCCTTCGATTCGGTGAACGTGACATGCGGCTCGGTGAGCGCATTTTCCCTTCGGGTTGATTAATGCCCCTGGGATAATCCAGCGCCCTTGGCGGTTCGAATTTCTGATTCCTCGCTACAACCTCCCTAGCTTCTTCTGCCGGTTTCGAGGTATTGTAAGCTTTCTCCCGGTTTTGCCATAGCGGGCGCTGATTGTTTGAATGTGGAGAATTTATGGGAAATTGGACATTCTCTCGTACGTGCTGTGTGTAACCACCTGAGTACATAGGTTGACTTTGCGCCTGTAAATCAAAATTATACTTGGAAACACATAAGTACAGTTTTTGAAAAATATAAAATAAACACGAAAATCACCATTGATGCAAGGAAATGCTGTTAATGGGAAAAATGAAGATTGGTAACGTAAAAATAATACCATTACTTTCCTGAAATGTTGGAAACATAACAAAAGTTTCTTAGGGAAATGTGGACAAAATGTTACAAAATGATCCAATTTTAAGTTACAAGTTTTATATCTATGACATTCTCAAATATCACAAAGATGAAGAAATCTCATAAGATTGCAAAATATAATGAGTTGCATTCCGAAAACGTATTACAATAAATACTGTTGTCCTAATGTGATGTAGTCGCAATCATGTGATACATCGTTTATGATTACATCGTAGCAACAAAACATACTATATTTTATGAAGGTCTTCATACAATCCGTAGGATTCATTAAAACGTTTCTCGTTCCATGAATGACGGCTCACTTTTATCTTGTTACTTCTTTTGCCATTTGGAACAGAATTAATTTTAAGTCTAACACCCAAACATTAAAGACAAATTAGATTCTTGTCAGTATAATTTCACTCGAAATTTTCATATACGAAAAATGCTTAAAAATTGAATAAGATGAATTCTTATAAAGATCTTTTAATCTCTTGTGGTTTCGTTTGTCCAATTCAATATAAATATTTGACTGTTTTTGATGTCATATTTCCTGGTTAAGAAGCTGGTAAGAAAATGCTTCTATAATTTTCTTCTCTCAATCACTGAAGAAACAGTGTTCCTGATGGAGTAGTTTGATTAAAATAAGAGTAAAGGTTTCTCCTTCATTATAATGAGGTCTATTTATAAATAATCGTGTGCCTTATTCACAGCGCAGTGTATGAATTACAATATCCTTTTATATGTCGTAAAAAGTATTAAGGCAAAATGTTGTGTCTTAAGCCCAAGCCACATTCCATTGTTAAGTAATGGAATTGTCTTAATCATTATTTTCTAGTTTCATACGGTTTCGTAAAATATTTTTCATATGCTACGCAAGTTCATTCTCCTGAAAGTTGTAATTCTCGAGTCAGATATTAAATTAATTGCCACACGACAAGAATCAGTTACTGATATTTCATGGCTGGCTCTTGCTACACATCATCTTTATTCAATCAGCCAATTAAACTCTGCGACAGACAAAATAATCTGTTTATTTTACCTTCTATATGTTGACTCCATGCGAGTAAATCTCAATTTTTCAAAACAGTCAACAATCAATAAATCTATATGCACTTATTTTTTATTATCACGATATATTTATTTCTTACATATCTAGTTTCATAGATAAGAAATATAAACGTTTCATATATATGGAGAAAGTAAACAAAAAAAAAAACATTATATATTAATTCAATCGAAACCACCATTATTATCTGTGCACTTTAGCCATTTTATAGCTAGTGATTTTTTCATTTCTATTGCTGAAAAAAATTAGGAGCGGGAATTAAATCTTTGAAGACGATTTGGACTGCCTCATCGGATTTGACCTTCTTTCTTTGCAAGATATTGTCCAAATTCCAAAGAAGGGGCAACCTATTGGTTGGTGAGATGACTATGACACTCCTAATTCTTCTCCTTCTTCACCGACTCCGTACGGAGTTTTGCGTTGTCCTGAAGCAGCAGTAGGTTAGAGCGATTGGCCAGTCCCGGTTATTTCACGGCTAGATTTTTCCGTCATGGTATGTAATTATTTTAAATAGAGATCTGCCATAATCGTTTGATCAGATTTTAGGAATCTGTAGTGTATGACATTAACATTGGACCACCAAACACTCGACAGTAACTTTTTGGGAGTCAACTTTCGCTTGGGACAGGATCTGTTCGGTTCTCCTGGGTTTAACTATTTTAATAAGCATTTTCAATGGACGTATGGAACCCATTTTTCATCACAAGTAACGATACGTAAATATTGTGACGGCTGTGTAATGTAACGTAGCATTCAATGCACGTTTGTTTTTGTGCTTCATTTAATTAATTTCTCGAGCTTTTTTACTTTTCCAATTTGTTTCAAGTGAGTTAATTATTTTATTACTCACGCCGAAGTCTACCGCTATCTCTAATATGGTTTGCATTGGATCCGCTTCCACGATCATCTTTTATTCTTTATAATCCAATAGAGTCTTCGGTTATAAGGTTTGTTATATAAGGCAAAATTCTAAAACGAAAACTTTGGAAACAAAAACGTACCGTGCTTTCTTTTACAGTAGTTTGTATGGGATACATAATATTAGTATTTTGAAGTGTTTCTGCAGCGCTGCATATTTTAAGTTTTCCATTTTTTGACTATAACGATGTCAAAACACAACCAAACAGTGGTGAATCATTAAATTCGAAATAGAAATACACGAAACTAAATTTGAATTTTGGATTCCGAAATACCAGACATGTGAAATCAAAGTGACCAGTTCAACAAAATGGTAATTTCGTATGTAAGAATCTAATAATACGTTGTCAAATACGAAATTACTTTGTTAGTGTTTCTTCTTAATATATTCACGCTTGTAAATCTCCATAATCATTTCCATAACCAACAATCAATATTTTTTAAGATTTTTTTTATTTTAATGTAGTCAAGTAGGCAGTATTTTCCTTTGCCAAAGTAATTTTTCATAATGATGCCAATCTCATTTTCAATGGGCAACAGTCAATAAATATATCTTATTAACAAGAAAGGAGTTTTATACTTTGCGATAGTGCTCTTTATTTTTACACTAGATAATAAAAGAATCCTATAGTCCGTGGTCGTTGGCAATAGAACTATTAAGATGGAAATATTGTTATGCGTTATTGAATATCGTAATGTATGCGTTATTGACTATAAAGATGGGAAGTTTTTTTTAAAGAGTTCCATAAGTTGCACGGGTCCAGTCTAATTCTAAATGGTATTTTCGCTTGACGGAAAACGACGGGGAGCGATCAAACATTTTGTAGGTTTGACCATCATGATGATAAGTTTCTTGCATTTTATTGGGTTTCACCGTGGTGAGACTCGGTAGCAGGCTAAATCTAAATATGTACACAAATCTAATCCTTTTTCTTTCTTCTTCGTTCTCCGGCAAACTTAACACAATCATTGCTTAAAACAAATTCAAATATGTCCTTTAACTACTGCGAGTCCCGCTGTCATGCTGGAATACAACATGTTTAAAAAAACGAATATCGGATTTCGGACGCGTTATTGTAAGGTGAATTCGTTAAATGTGAATACGGCAGTCGGGTTTTTTTTATTCTTTTATTATATTGATTGAGAAAAATATAGAACAAAAGCGTGCAAATTGCTTTTTTCACCCACTCTTGGAATTCTAATAAGGATAGGCTTTATTCATAAGTTTTATCTCCTTAGTCTCCTCCAATAAATTAAATCCTCAATCCGGAAGCGCTGCTGATGGCACCAAACTCCACAAAGTAGTGTAATATATGACGAAAACCTTGTAATCGAACGTTGTAATCTCATGACGTAACATTTTAATTAAAACATTTCTAGAATCTACCCGCATTTTATCGCTTAAAAGCGGTCATTGTTGTCAACATTATTTGCAAATGCAATGCATGCATTTTTATTCTTCTCCATTAAGATTGATTCCAATAACATTTCCTTATCAATTTGGTTTGATAGTTCTTCAATCAGATTGAGATCTGTTTCCTTCAATAAGAATTCTTCAATCCTCCTCATATATTGCACACTAGATCATTCGATTATATGCATCCAAATCTCATTATACAAGGTTACAATATTTGTTCGTATAGGTATAGATATAAGGTTCGATTTTTTTTCTACAACACTAAGTGACGAAACCAAAGTTGTGCGTAGAAATAAGCAATATGCTTGTCCAAGCAGTTTTGTGCTGTTCAGTCGACCAAGTAATAATGCTGGATGCCAAGTGGTTAAGTGCAAACATTGCTCTGTCTTACGCTAACTTTCCTCAATGTTTTAGATGTTGAAGAATTTAAAGCTTTGTTAGTATTATCTTCAACTTTCCCAGCTTTGACTGACGAATTTCTCAGCGAGTCCCCGAGTTGAGTTTACATGAAAACAGTAGCTTGATGTCGAGCCCCCTTGGTTGTTTTAAACTATATTAGCGTCTCAACATAACTGGACCATTCTTTATCAAAAGCTCTGGCATCTATCGTTTCTGGATAGTTCATGGAAGTTTAATTGAATGATCACCGACGATGGATTGGTATGTTGGCGTTTAGTAAGTTCTCTGCTTCGACATATTGAGATGATGAGATATCTAAAGTGTACTTCTTACGCATCAATTTCTCAATATTATCTAGGTTTTACTAAACGATTTAGTATAATATTACTTGTAACATATTAAACACAAACTATATTTCCGTTTAGTTAACAACAAGAACATATTCCAAAGGATACATTCAAAACGAAGGTAAACTAGAACATACATTTTACTTCTTATAGAGTATGCCTTTTTTCTTTTCATTGAAGCTTATTTATTTAATTACTACTAATACTCCCGTTAAAATATAATTTAGAGAATCGGTCTACTTACTTGAGTAATCGGATCATAGGCGGGCCTTATGTTCTTATCGGGAATTGGGCGCAGATTATCCATGTGGGTATCGATGTGTGGAGATGAGTATCTATTAAGAATTAAAGTAATTACTATAAAGAATTAATCAGAATTTAACAGAGGGGAAAATAAAATTTTCTTAATTGTGGTGGTAGGGATACTTATAATATCGAACCGATCGTTTTCGGCCATGGCGGTCATTGTAATAAGGGTCAGCCATCTCTCTACTCGGGATATATTATAAATTGGCAAGTGTTTGCTTTACTCTGATAGTCCGTTGGATACCCGACACGACACAAAAATTATGGCGCTGCTTATGTACAGAATCTAAATATAGATAAATCGTTGTCTTGCACTATACACCATAAGTGTTAGTAAATAGCTCCGTTGTCCATATCTAGACACAGGTCAAGCCACCATACACCATTGGAAGGATTATCCGCGTTCCTACTAAGAGATTTGCCGCTTTTTTCGTAATATACTTCATAATTTAAATTATTTTTAGTTCGTCGATAAATTAATGTTTTGGCGGGGGGAGGGGGGGGGGGCATAAAATGGAAGTGTTACACGTCTCGTCCGGTGAGTAATGTGGCCGGTGGCCCGCCCCTTTTCTGTCTATCAAGACCTTTAGGTCAGCGATGCATTTACAATTGTTTTGTTGTATGTATGAATGTTTATGGACGGCAGTGATCGTTTACCATCAGGAGCCGCGTGTTCCTTTGCCTTCTACTCCATAAAAAAAATGAATACAGGAGAGGGACGAAAGAGTTTACCGTTTCTAGTTTATGCATCCGAATATAACGTGTCTTCTAAACAAGAGTGAATACTGTTTCTTAGCGAGTGTATTTACCAATTAAGACAATATCAAGGTCAAACAAGATAAACGACGAGCTGGTGTAACTGGTAAATACGCTTGAACATAGGTGCGTACTATACACAGTCATGGGTCATTTTTACGTAGCCGCACAGATTACAAATACCACTTAAGTATCATAGCTATGATGTTACATATATCATTATTACGCTATGTAGGTTATTATTAAGTTGCAATATAAGTGAATATAACGGATAGGGTTGTTGGGTTGGAGACTCATCTAATACTGAACTGATACGGAATCAAGACATCGATATTTTATACTTTAACCATCAAATTTGAAAACCATTTCTCGACAAGATAAAGGTAAATGAACACTTCTGAAAAAAAAAAAAACACGTCTAACTTAGACGCGAGATTATTACTTGAAATGGCTTCATCCCCTACACTTAAATATCTCGATTTGGAACCATTCAGTTATACAGGAGGACAAAATGTAACACCCTGTAGGGCAAATATACAAGTAAGAACACAAACTTTGCAAATGATTTTTAAACCAATCATTTCCGAAATAACGTGTGGCAATGATAGTGGAGAAAGAACACAGGTTGGTGTGAGTAATTTGTGAAAGACACTTTTGATGCCCCAGAAACATAGAAGAGTTGACATAGTGACCTTTGCGCATGTCCTCTAAGGTCAACTGACCTCGCGTACGATCTCGGCGAGGGTCCACGGTTGGGGGAGCCTCTTCTGCCTGGCGACAGGTTTCTGCCAGGAGGGATCTTGGACGGTGACATCCTCTTCGGTACCACATCAGACAGCCTTGTACCTACTTGCCTGTCACCTGCTAAGATGAAAGATCATATTAGTTTTGATCTTGTCGCAACTCCACTCACGCTATCGTCTGTTTTGGATTATTTTTTTTTTACTTTTCTGCTGACACAAATTTCTAGTCTAACTTATTACATTATTGTAAAAATAGTCTTGTAACACCTCGATTTTGTCTCCAAAAAGTGAAAAATATCCTTTATGAGCCTTAGTATACGCATATTTAATAAAATTCCACAAAATGTTGATTTGATTAAAGATACGACACGACTTTGGGAGAAAGCAGCGATTTCTACTGATTCTTCACATAACGCCGTTAAAGGGAAAGTGTTTGTACAGCGAGATAACCGGACCAGTTTTATTTTTGGTAACGCAATACAAACCAATCGTATATTATTGATATCTATAGGCAATCAGCTGCAATAATTGATATCAGATAAACCATTTCAGTTCTTTGAAATGTTAGGACAGAATCTGCCTTGGAGACTGCCACTGCATTTCCAGTTAGTCAAAGCCAAAATATTTTTATACAAAATTGGATTGGTTTACAATCACTTTAGAGTAGAATCATTAGACGTCATCTATGATTCTACTACCTGTTCGGAAAAAAATGCCTAGGTTCTGAGAAGAACAGGCGAAAGAAACTCAGCGGGACTAACTCTTATTTTTTTAAAATTATTTTGACAATTTTTATAATTCACATCTTGAAATGACCTGGAGGCGATCACACCATTCCCATGGTATGCTATCTTTAATAAAATTATTTACTGTATAATAAATAACCTTTAGCACACAAACGTCCTTTTACAATTTTTTTGAATTTGGCAACAAGAGCTTTCTGGAACTTTCTGGAATCATATTGTAAGAACGTATACATTGCCCATAAAAAGAATTAATGACTCGTAGTAAATCAGTTATTCTACCGTCAGGTAATGTTTGTGTAACACTATGTATCGCTTTAAAGACAATGTTGCTATAGCAATGAATGAGCGGAGAGATATGCCACCATACTCTGGGTATAGCACCGCTGAGTCAAGGTTCAACAATTCACGCCTCGAGTAACGTTCGAGAAGGCAGTATTTACTGTGAATTGAGCCTTTAACACTTTGGAAGTTCTGGTGTAAAGCAGAGAAATTAATCAAAGGATGGGTCACCCTAAATAAAAAATTAGAAGTGTATTTTATAACAGAAATAGTAGAACATATTTTATACCTTTATGGCTGGGGGAAATTCTCCTACTGGATGGTGACATTGTATGGGCCGTCGGCGACTGTCTACGATCAGACGGCAGGGCTCTGTGGCTGGATGGGGAAATCCTTCGTCCTATTGGAGAGGTTCTGCGTCCATTTGGTGATATCCTACGGTTTGCTGTTAACATCCTACGGTCGACGGGCGATATCTTCCTTCCGAGTGGTGACCTTGCCGATTGCGGTGAGATCCTCCGTCCAGTCGGAGAAAGCCTCCTTCCCGATGGGGATACCTTCATACCAGATGGAGAAATTCTCCGACCGGTCGGAGAAATCCCTTGACCAGGTTGAGGAATTTCCCTTCTATATGGTGAAATCCTCCTTCCATGTGGAGAAATCATACGTCCTGATTCAGGAATATTAGGCCCAGCGGGCAAATCTCTGCGATGCGGAGATATCCTTCGGCCAGACGGTAGTATTCTATGTCCGGAAGGTGATATTCTGTGTCCAGGTGGTGAGGTTCTGCGCGGCGGCAATGGGACATTCTGACTCCGCTGTGGAGAGATCCTGCGACCGTCTTTATCGTACTGGCTGTATTCGTTAGGACCCTTCCCATGGTCATGAACCACCATCGGCCCCTTTTCGGTTTGAATCATTTTACCGCCGTACGATTGTTTTTCCAATTGCGATGGCGCATGCTTCGAGAATTGCTCCGTTTTCTAAATTCGAAATTCAAATAATGTTAGATTTAAGTGACAAGTCAACAACGCATACTTATTAGGGCAGAGTATTTTTGCACGACTGCGCCAGCAAAAAGAAGGGTTACATGTCTTTAAACCTGTAGGTGTGTATTATTCTATTTTCCCTTATAATCAAAAGGATGAATCGATTTTGATGATAGAGTACACGCAATGTAAAAGTCATAAATATATTTAATTTAACAATTTTCCATTACTTACTCTAGAATATATATCCCATGTTCAAACTAATGCATAAAGATATAGGTGTTGGAATTAATTCGTAGCGTTTGATGAGAGATGGCGTGGTTATTACAGTGTTTTTACCTTCGGAAACAAATTGATCGTAAATCAGCTGTTATTAGGTGTTATTTTTACGATGCATATTGTTC
>DWHO01004651.1:0-10890 GCA_018247575.1 Eurytides lysithous rurik
TTTTAGCCTATGCGGCTCTGTAAAGCTTCATCGGATCGCCTAATCCGTGGAAATGCTAGTTTCCACGAATTGGATAATAAACTTCAGTATTTTATGCAATAATTACTAGTTTAATTAAAAATTCCCATACAAACTTACGTTCGTTGTACGACCAATTTAGTAGCCGAGTTTTCTCATATAATAGTCTCATAGACGTAAAGTTGTAATTTTAACACTGCTTACTTCAAAAATCAGCGGATATTCATATAAAATTTTAACACATCTGATGCCGATTACCGCTGCCCACAGACTCGCAACATCAAAGGAACTGAAAATAAGTTGCTGGCCATTCAGGCGGGAATAGGGTCTCTTCACGAGAGCTAAAGGATTAAATCGGAAAAGACCTGGTCCATGAAATATCCTCAGCGGTGCAGCGACCGTCCGCCTGCGTCGTCAACGAATATACATCAAACATATTAACGGTCGAGGAAATCTGATAAACCCGTAATTCCATGTATTTTGAAGTGGCAATTTTAAATTAAAAATACACTCCAGTACATTACACTAGATGGCATTGATTTATCTTTTTTTTTTAATTCATCATGTTGATCCGTGTTTCGTTTATGAAATAATTTAATATTTTTCAGCGGTTTTACTTATTTTGTGTAATTGTTTTCTAATTTACGCCCTGGTTTATTCGGAATTCGTTATGGATTGTTTTCACTATCAGACAAACAATGGCAATAAAGTTGTGTTACAAAATTCACCTCACTCAATGTTCAATTGTTTTCAAATTTTATTAATATATAAAATGGCAAAAGAGTTTTGAAAATGACCCTAAATTTTATTAAACCCTGAGGATATAGCAAAGTGTGAAATTATGTCCTTTATAAAATCTAAGCTACTTAAATAGGAAGTTTAATTTGTTGTAAAAATAGGAATAAAATTGTAAAAGTTATTCGTACTAAGTAGGAAATCGTCGTTCTAAGTGTTAAATAAATAAAGGTCTTAATTGTCTTTGCCCACGAACGGTTGAACCGCAGAAGTGCTAAGAACTTATAAGGCTTTTCAATGTTTTCGAGTAAACCAAATCACTTGGCGTACTCCTAAGGACTATGGATATTCTTAGGTAGAGACAAGCACTCGTCGTAGAGTCAACCCTCTTTACGACTTAAAAATATCGGAACCTTTATAATCGCAGAGGACTAGATCGAGGAACGAAGAGTAAACAGCCTATCACATTACAAAACGTGTCCTTCAGCCTTTGAACTATACCGACCACAAATAAATTAACAGACCGATCAACTCTCCCAGTAATAATATACCAATCGAGTCGAGTTCCAAAAACTGCGGTAAAATATAATTGGAGAAGAATCAGCGGATTTTACGTAATCAACCAACCCGTGTGAACAACGCGTTATAAATTGTTAACATACACGGGGCGATCATATTGAATAAACAATTGCGAAATGCGAGATCAGCATTACAGGACATAAATTGTAATTACGTGCAATATAAATGTGTAGTTTCCCTTTGTCTCGAGTGACTTGTTTGTAATTTGATATATCGCATACCGATTATTTTCGCCTGTCACTTATGTGAGCTTTAGGTATTAGTAACTGCCTATCATAAACGTTAATTTTTGGGACAAGAAAAAATTTTGTAGCCAGCGGATGATGTAACTTTTATTGATATAATTTGATCGAATGTACGAATAGCGTGATACCACCAAAACAGATATAGAGATTGATAGAACGAATAAATACTATTAGGGATGAACAGAGCCGGTTCCTTCATACATATGCGAATCAGGCAAATGTCTAAGGTGTTCGATATTGATACGCGTTATAGGAAACGTACGAAATGGGCTTCCGTCGTCAAATTATTTGGCAAATTTGGAAGTTCATAGTGAGCTTTTTGATAATATTCAAAAATTAACTACGTAAAATATAATACGTATTTGGTAAAACAAATTGATTCTTACTTTGGTGTTCTAAAATGTCACACTTTTGGAGCGACATTGAACTCTTTCTAGGAAAAACACTTGCCCTAAAATAATTGTTTATCTTTGAATAATTTTTCAGTCAATTATACTGCGGGATTGTAAATATCTTTATACACTAATTAAAGTTTGTAAAAGTTCGTTTATTTCTATAATGAAGTTTTTGAATATTTTAAAAAAATGTGTATTTCGTAATAAAACACATATGAAACCTATATGCTAATTAGGCATTCAACAAGACCGACTACACTCCCTTATTTTTGTGATATAAAAATATAATTAATATGTAAGTTACAACATTAATTTTACATCGCGTATCTACTTAGAGTTAATTTGCACGAGAAATATTATATTACAATAATTTAATATAATTATAAATAAAAGAATAATTAATTTAAATTTAATTGCCTCTCTACGGTCGTATAAAATCAATATCTGCATGGCAAAGTCTCGCGCCAATATTGTGCACGTCCGTGCTAAAATGTAAGTAGAGGGCTCCGATGCTAACTTAATCAATATCCATCGCTCGGAGACTGCGAGCCAAACGTCCTTTCCTTAATAAAGCTCGAATTTACTCAGTGTAGGTAGATAGCAACACCGACATCGCTTTGTCTAGATTTATAGCATACCGTCACTTACTAACAACATTTGAAACTGAAGTCAAGTATCGGACGGACGAGATCTACTTATAGTTACCTGACGATATGGTTGAATAATTTTATTGTAAGAAATATATGTAAGTGTTAGGACATTTTCCAGAGCCGACCTGGTACACACTGTGTTGCCAGTTACTCGACCGCCTTGCAGTAGCAGTGTAAGCAATACTGAGTTCCGGCTTTAAGTGTCATATGCCAGAGTAATTACTACGAGCGCAGCATAGGGCCAAACAGGTTCTATATATTACTTCGTGGCTATGGGCAGGAGTGTTGCTTTACCTAAGACAGAGATGACTTTCGTTTTATCTTATAAATCTCTTTTTTTTTTTAAATGTATTAACCGTCTTCATATAAATCCTACTTAGTTTTAAGCACATGTTCGCAATATAAAGTGCAATCAGAATGAAATTTTAACTTTAACAACAAAAATACGCATAATTAGAGAGAATACAAAAACTACTCGTCAAATCTCGCTGAAATTTATATGGAACCAAACGACAAGCACCAGCTTTCAAATATGATAAAAATCATCAAAATCGATACACCCGGTAAAAAGTTATGATACATAAAAAAATATAGTCGAATATAGAACCTCCTCCTATATTGAAGTCGGTTGAAAAAGAGATTATGTCGACCACACTTAAGTCGAAGCCAAGAGAAGTTGAGAAGTTGTGGCGAAGTAAATATATTTTTTTTGTGATAAAAAAATATAAATACAAAAAACTCGTTCTTAACATTCTTGAGTGTGTCGATTGAACCTAAAATTAACACAAAATAGAGAAGTATGGGAAAAGAGCAATGTAGAAAATTACTTATAATAGGACACACGTGGGATACTTGGTTTTTCGTACATTCACTGCTGAAACACAACCGTTGTGTGGAAAAACTCCCAACCGCGTGTGCGGTTTAACACAAATGTGTGTTCGAAATAAATCGCATCTCGCAGTGCGGTAAACACACTGGTGTTTTCCTGTCGGGCCACCCGAGCGGGCAACACATATATGTGTTTTGTCAAAATAATTGTATTAAACTTGTGGAAAGTCGCATCGCTATATTGAACGACTGACCCAAAGGTCAGCAGTGAATGTGTTAAAGGTTTATGGAAAATACAATTATACTTTTAATGAAGTTTGCGTTCTAAATCATACTATTACGATAAATTGCATTCATTAAAATTTACATATTAGTCAGTATTACCATGAAGATTTTTTTTTTAAATGCAAAGCTACATATGTAGCTTAGGTACATAGAAGACCAAAAGTCGAGAGATAATGAAAGAAATACCATATAATATGAAAATAATTATATAATTTTGAAATTATTTTTCAGTAGTAGGCAGTCCTACTCCAAAATACTATCCATAAACATATTCCATAGAGTCTTTGGAGCTACATAAATCAATGAAAAAATAGCAATCGATCATTCAATATTTCTTAATTTTTGTACAGGAATTCACTAATACTAAACATAGAATTATAAACATGATTTTGGCTTCAAAATTACATGTGACATAATTCTGTACATTGGTTGAAATGGTCACCCCACATTACAAACGACTTTAGCGGACATATATGAACGCGTGTTGCGAAAGACGGTGTTCGTGTCGTGCAATACCATGTCGTTGTGTTTGAAAGAGACACTTAAAAATATATGGTCCATCAAATCGTAGCAACTTTCAACAATGTTGTGTCCTCTCGTGGAAAACGGGCACAGTGTTTGACGTGAAAACAGCGTAAGAAAAGTCTGACGTCACAAAATAAACGTGTTATGTTATAAAACTAAAAATTGTTGAATATCAACTCAAATTCAAATCTCTATTTGCCTATTAATTGTAAATATGATCTTATGTATTATAGTGAACTTACAACTCAATTACACTTTTCGAGCCATGCAAATTAAAGTGAAAAAGTTAGTAATAAAAATAATATTAAAACATAATCATGTTCTAAGTGCTCTACTAGAATCACAGTAAAAATATTTTTATATATTTATTATTATTAAAACTTCTTTACCTTATTACTTATTAATTTTTGTATAAAATACAACTTCACTTTAAATTGACTTTATTTAAAGTGCATATCGACAGCAGAAAGCGGAAATGGAATATCTCGAAAATCTCCAAAATCAATCAAGAAGTAACTTTGTGACAAGTAAGGTGTAAAGTAAAGAAAGATAATCGTTTTTCGGCTGTGGTATAAGTTAGATTTTTTTCGAGATACGACAAAATCGCTTTCCACCGTTTCTACATTTCTACCCTCATTGTGAACTCTCGTGTAAATCAACCTTGCAAATGACCCAGAATTAAAACGTAGGCCAACTAGAATTATAACATTGTTACGGTAAGCCGTTTTTTGTAAGTGATATAACAGCCACTGAACAGTACTAATAAGAATATATGTCTTTCAAGATAAACACCCAATAAAACACAGGAGCACTGAGAATAAATTTGTAATTTACCTGGGTAGTCGCAGTTCGAATACTAAACATGTTATAAATTGTTAATAGCTTATAAAGCAATTCTCAGTAAAAATATTATATCGAAGATCAATATTTTTTTACCAGACACTTAAAAATGTAAGTGGTTCAACTAACGGCGACCTATGTCTAATAATGTCTATGCGGCTATGTAAAGCGTCATAAGAGTACCAAATGCTTTTGGATGTGTCAGATTTTCACGAAGGGACCTTACTTTTTACATCTGAATCACGCATGAGGACATGCCTGGGTTGACAAATGCATGGGCATCATCAGGCTAAGGGTTGCCAGAGTCCGGCATGCGGACCGCAAGCGCGATGGCTGTCGACTGTATACAACTGTTTGGTTTCTGGAGGCTGTTCTCACCGCACCGGAATGCGGGAGTATCTAGTGTACGCAGGTGAGGAGCTACGTGTCTTACATGTGAACCCTAGGTGTGTGTTTGTGTAGCGTAATTTGAAGGTAACCCCAACAATGGGTCCGAACTACCGACCTATTCCTCATCCGTATCTAATAGGCGACGTTTTAATGCCAAAGCGTTTGGATCTTGTCGATGATAACAAACGCTAATCGCTAAGGATGATTTTTGGAACAGTTTTGAAAGTTTTTTTTAGATAGTTTTGTAAGATCAAAAAGTTTTGGCGTACCAAGCAGGTCGACGTTGCTCTGCATCACTATCGTAAAATATCCAATTTTTTTTTCTATAAGATAATAATTCCTTATATAATTTATATTCATATAAATCACCAGACGCTGTCACCTACAGATATCGGAATGTGGATATATTATTCTTGTAATTATTTTTGGTTGTCGTGAATTTAGCGCCATGAGCATATTTTTTATGTGACACTTGCCAACTGAGGCGGCAAAGTGATCAAATTTGTTCATTTTTAATTAGATTGCATAATAAATAAGCAATTGACTTAAATAGGGTGATATCCGATATGTGTGAAGTCGTATACCAACCTTTACCCGCAAACACCACCTGCCAGTAGTAGGAAAACATGGTACGTAGAAACATCTGGCGAGACAACGACGTCATATAATTTAAATGAAGTGCGACGATATAACGGAGATTTCGGTACGGTATTGCAGTAATTCCAACATATTTTGTAATAAGGTATGAAGTTCCCTTGTGACCATCGTTTTAATGGTCTTTTAAAATGCTACTCTTTTAGGTTGCCCATTTTATAAAATATTAACATCTTACAACTTAATAACGGACAAACGCCGTGATCCGGTTAACACGAACATTTATCATTAGCTCATAGAAATATTCATCTCCAGTGGGAATCGAACCCAGGCCCTACAACGCCAAGCCAATAACTAATTAACTGTCATATAGATTTATACATACATATATAACTAAAGAATTTAAAAACACTTCAAGAGTTGTTAAAATAATACACACAGTTTATCGCTTATTCTATTTATTTTTATTACAATGGACGGTGGCTTCTATCACAACATCACGTGGTTTACACATTATTTCGTTGGTATAATCAAGAAAAACTAAAAAAGTACGTGGCCAAATAAATATATACATCTATTAACTAATTGAAATGTGAACACTCAATTAATATATAATTAGTCTTTAAACATACAATTTAAATTTCCCTGTAGATACTGAAACAAGTCTCTTAACCAGTATCAAATCAGATGTTAAACAAAATTTTTTGATCGAAATACATACATACTAAATTAGATATTGTGTCTTACGCAAAGAAATAATAAATATTTAAACATCAGAAATCTTTATCATCATTATGTATTACGTACAAAAAGCCGAAATAGCAATTTGGGTAATAATCGTCTAAGATATTATAAATTAACGTACTCATATAATAAGGGCGTAATTTTGTTCCACACTTACATCATAAAAAGACACATTTTTCTTTAAACTTCCAACTAATGGACTATCGTGATTACGATACGATTTCGTTTACGTTCCGCTCATAAACAATCACATTAGTTAAACAAACGATGTTGAGTTAAAACCACATCGAATAAATATTAAATTAAGAGGCGTTGACGCTGACTGACACCCAGTGGCGGTACTACCATACAAGCTCAAAAGCCCGGCCTGCCCTAAGGAGTAAAATTTATAAATCTTAATAAGCACGTAATTCCCGAATCATTGATTTTTAAATTTGAGCGTTGCGGTAATTATGTGCTAACTAAGATTTATAAATTTTACTACTTAGTAGTGCTAGCCGGGCTTTTGGACTTGTATGGTAGTATCACCACTGCTGGCACCTACTATGATGACAAAGCATAAATAATTGGTTGCAATGGTAAGGGGACATAGATACCACAGATATTATAAATACATGATATGTGTTATATATAGCAATAAATTATTATTGATATAAAATATTAAATGCTTCGAACAATGAATACCAAATGCTTTATGTAAATAATATACTAAATGAGCATAATATACACGAATATGCCCACATCTAGGCCTATACCGCTGTGCTGATATCATAAGCATTTTCATAAATGTTTATAAATGCCGTTTTATAAATGTCATTCACAATTAACTTTCGACGAGCGACTATGGGATTTAAGATTCGCTTACACGAGCATAATAAATGAAAAACCTAATTAAATTAATATTTCTTCAACTCTAGCTGTTTGTGTGTTACATTTTAAATATATAATTTTTATTAAATAATATATGATGAAACATAAACATAAAGACAGACAACAGGGGCACTAAGCACTACGCAATCACAGCACCAGTAAAAGCGAGATGGAATATTCTTTTCCTGGCAAAGAAAATAAATAAAAAACAGTTCATGGCATCGACTTTTGACGAACGTTTTAGGATACGTGACACCACCATTACTCGCGCAACTAGATTTTTCAATTTTAAAAAATCCTTGTGACGCACGCTTCCTATTTCAGAGACAACGCTGAAAACCATTTCGCCTTTTATATTTACCACTGAAATTGATTCCGTAGCTATCTATTCTATGATATACTAAAACAGCCGTCACGTTTTTGCATCGAGTGTTGAAAATGCTTTTCAATCATTTCAATTTTGGTGTTGCAGTTAAAATCGTGTGGTCCGAAAATAAATTTATGTTACAAATTAAATCAAAGTATTCGAATGCGATGCAATTCCATTTTCATGACATGTAAGTATTATATATTTTATATTTTTGCTAAATTGACATTAAAAAAAAACTAAAGTAAAAATTATTAAAATTTATTCATCAACTTTCTGGATAACCCATTGCATTGAAAATTTATATATTAATAGTTTCGCAGGAGAAAGCACTCCTTTGCTTCGTAAACAAAGGGAATAAAAAGGTAAATGTCAAATCAAATCAAAATATATTTATTCAAATAGGCCTTTACAAGCACTTTTGAATCGTCATATTTACATTTTGTTCATAAGAAAGCTACTACCGGTTCGGATGCAGTTCTGTTGAGAAGAGCCGGCGAGAAACTCAACAGTTGTTCTTTTAAAATACGGTTACAGTACGTTAAGCCTTAATAAAATGTAATAATTATCCCATATATAAGTCAATCAATTAAGTTCCACGCATTTTGATCTACCAAAAACTACTGAACTACAAACTACACTGTAGTAGGCTTTATGCAACAAAATGTTCTTAATTTTAGTTTTAAAAGGGCTAAGTGGTAGATCTAAGATATTTTGTGGAACTTTATTAAATATGCGTACGCCAATGCCCACAAAGAATTTTTTTTCACCTTTTGGAGACGAAATTGAAGTGTTACAAGCTTATTTTTATTTCTAGTATTTATTGTGTACAGCTGATTTCTATAAAATTACTAAGATTTTGTCGAATTTTATTGCAAATATAATTTGTTTTGTATTTACGCGTAACTCCGTCATAAATACATATTAGTTTCGTACGAGTTGAACAATGAATGGATGTAGTTCAAAAGCTGAATCATCATATAGATTACGGTCCGGATCTAACGCCAAATATAATTATGACGAAAACTTTCATTTAAAAAAGAACGGACGAGACTGCTAGTGAACGCAAATGTGATACCAAATCCCTACAGCGTTACACCGCATAAAACCTGAGAGGTGTGGAATATGAATAATCGTAAATATAACAATACTTTTAAAGGCCATATAAAATTATGATCTTGAGTACGTCTGCACTGCACTTTAAGCCTTAAATTATCGCTTAAATAATCGTATTAAAGGTATCGACACCATAAAGTTAGCATTTCATTTGACAGCTGCACATATGCGACACGCTCATATTATAACACGACCTTGTTGAAAAGGCGCTTTACGGGCGGAGGAGTGTAATGTATAATTTTTATGAGAGTAGTCGATGGAGTCACAACTGTTTGAACGGAATCGTTTCCAGATAATTGTCTGGGTGTGAATAGACCTTATTCCATCAGCATCTGCAAATCCACAATGGTCGTCTTAGTTAGTTGTAAAGATTGATTGTTAATATGCTTAAATGTCTTGCACTTACAATAAGGAACTACTATTTAGTTGGTTGATTTCAATTAACAGTGCAGAGTTAATTTTTGGTAATTTATTATAACACTACAATACATTGGCTAAACCACCACTTGCTATTTGAGCGTTTTAAAACTGAGATTAGAAAGAATCTATTGCATAAATCTCATACTGTTCACGTGTGCGCCAAAATGCGTGGAATTTGGTTGATTAACTCGTATGTGGGATAGCTATTACCTATAGTCTATTGTATTAAGGTATTTTAAAAAAAACAACTGCTAAGTTTCCCCCAGCTCCTCTTAGAACTGCATTTTGAACCGGTTGTAGCTTCTTCGCGAACTGAGACAAATAAAATTTTGAGTAAATAATATTTTGATTTGATTAGATTCCAAATGTGTATTATACGTTGGCGTTTTAGAGAGCTAATATCTACTATTACCTCCATAATATTTTTAACACTTCTCAGACTAATAATTTTTACTTTGACTTTATCAAAGCTCAGTAAAGAATTTTCAAATAAATTATTGCCTTTAACTGTAATTATATCGGAAAGCAATAGCGTGCAAACATTATGAATGGTTTTCTGGGATGGACACCTGGTGTACTGCGACAACAGGTTTTTCTAATACCTAATGCGGACACCAGATGATTCGCAACCGAAATTAAGCATGTAAGTAGTTTAAATTGTCTTGTTTTTTTTTCATTTATTTGTAATTTCAGTTGTGATTTGAAATAAATATTTATTTGTTTATTATGCCACGTGGAAAATTAGAGTTGTATCGCGTAACAGATCTTTGTATCATGATCGTCATTGTCAACACCATCTCTAGGTAATGAGAACAATGCGGAAGCAGATTTTTAACTGAATAGTTGCTTAACACACTGTAGTGCTTTAGATGTTTTTCGATTTTCATCAGCTTGTAGCCGTCTTGATGATAAATACTCGAATGTAAACTTAATCCACTTTTGATATAATATTTAGATATAAAAGTAAGTATGTTTTGATAAAAAGGCATGAGACGCACGTTTGACGGGTATAATTGAATTCTATCGTTCTTATTCATAAAAAAATGGATATTGAAAGATTCAAAAAATCAGTTCGATAACATTGTTTTTTCATAAACCTTTCATAACTATTATGTTGTTATAATTCGTTGACGTAAAACGCACGTATACGCAATACGTTGTCATCACAATGAAATCAGCCACTAAACTGTCAAACGTATGTCTTTTTTTTTGTTTATGTGGGGGAAATGCCTACGCATACCCGGCCTTGCGGGGGCAAGGACGGGTTATGTCGGACTCGCACCGACTAA
>DWHO01004652.1:0-10889 GCA_018247575.1 Eurytides lysithous rurik
CCTGTAGCGTTAATACATATTAAAATTAAATAAATTGTATTTTTAAAACGTCCTCCGGCTCCTGTATAATTTGACTACCTATTTCCACAAAGTATTATGTTATCTCGGATGACAAATCTCGATATGTCATTAGTTCTTACATCATATCTTCTAACTGTTGGAACATCTAACAACCAAAGAGTATTACGGCAATTTGGTAGACCTCTTTGGTTGGTGGGAAAACAAAAGAGATCCGATCCAAGAGATAGTAGTAAAATCTCAGATTTGTGAAATTCTAGCCAGGGCATGTAAAGTGTATCATGATGGAGGACAACCTGGAACAATTAATCACAAAATGAAATGAACTGCATTATAAAACAACACAGTATAGAGCTGCTTTGAATTTATTGTTATCATAAAACCTAATTTCAAAGTCAAATACATTTGTTTTTTTTTTGTTAAAGTGTAATATGACTTAGAATAATACCTAGTTATTTACAGACTTATGTATAATTAATATTATTAATTATAGAGAAATTTTAACATTCATTAGTTGAAAAAAAAAATTGTACATTAGTTTTGAAAAAAAGTGATTTTGAGAGAGCAGCTTAACAACACTTATTATGTACAAAAGCTAGAAATAAATTATTTTTAAGTATATGTAATGAGAAGATATGAAAACTAAGGCTGATTATCTTTAATTACCTGGTTTTTATATATTCCTTTCTGCCAATTGTGTGAAATTTTACATCTATTATACCAAGACTGGGTATCGGCGTCACTAAAATGAATAAAATTTCTATTAAAATGTTTCATTTAAATTGGGAATAAATCAACTACATTTCAAAAAAGATACCAAAGACTGTACCTGCTGGAAGGATTTTGAATTATTAATCTACTTCTTCCTATTTTTCTCCATATGGTATTATTATTTAAAATAAATTGCTTTAAAGTTTTACATGTACACATTAAAACAAGGACCTCTCGAATATCTAAAAACATTATTATATTTACTAAAATGTCAAGAGGTAGCTCTAATATAGTTTTTCCATTCATTTTGACTTCAGCGCTTTTTTGCTTTATTCTATCAATTATATTTAAAGTCTTCTTTTCTTATACACAAGCTTCTCTTAAATAAAAAGCTTATGTAATATATATATATATTTTTAAGAGTTTAACTTTGTATTTAATTTACGCTTTTTTAAAGTAAATATCGGTGTACAGACTTTCTAAAATTTATTCTTGTAGCTATCAAAACAATAATGACAGCGGTAATAGACATGGACTTATGATTCCATTACATCTACCCACCGTCAGCCACCACAGGATACAAATTATTAAGTAATGGTTATATTTATACCATTTTGACTTTTTTGGCATATTTTAAAAGAAAGAAACAAGCAGGCGTTTTATCGCTCGCTTTTAACATCTATCAAAAACAATTACAAAGCATTTAAAAAACCAGGACTTGAAATTGCCCTTGCCTAGGAAGCAATTAAGACTAGCCATTAAGAATGCTTTTGAGCCCAGGTTAAACTAAGTAGCCTATATATGTCCCAGAGCTTAGTACAGGTCTCCTCTGTATTGTGGCTATAATCACTAACCACTGAGCTGCTACCGCTTCAGGTTGCCCTCAGGCTGGGAAGCGTACGGTCGAAGCTGGTGCTGATTAAATCTTAGGCCCTTCGTTTTTAGGGGTTTTGAGATACGCTACCTTCGCCAAATAGTCTTGTGCAGCGTTCGCGTCACGTGCAACTGACCATGAGGTATCTTAGTTTAGTTTTGACTGACTCCGTGGCCTAGTGGTATATGCCCGCGCTTTACAAAACGGAGGCCGTGGGTTCGAATCCCATGGAGGGCAATGATTTTGTGTTGTTGTTTCTTAGTTGGATTAGGCCATTACGGGCTGATCACCCGAGTCCCTAAAAAGTAAGATGATTCATGCGTCGGATTGGCATGTAAAAAGTTGGTCCCAACTTCTTGACGACGCCATCTAGCGGTGGCTTGGAAAAGTCGTTATTAAGAGGTCGGTTTAACCACCGCCGGTCAACGCCTCTGCGCATTATCTCTCTCCGATCGTGTCGGTTATCCATCCCATCGGGCTATGAGAGTAAAAGGAAGAGTGCACCTGCGTCAGCGCAAACGCTTGTGCACTATAATATATCCTGCGTACTTGGCTGGTCTCTTGTAGATCGGCCGCCGTGGCCGGAATCGGTCGGGAGGACATCATCATTAGACTGACAGTGGGACTTCCTTTCCCATTGTAAAAATCTCTCTTTTCAGCTAAATAAATCAACGGCAGCTTTCACACGACTGTTCTCAAATATTGGCGGCCCTAACAATTACTATAATCGTCTATACATCGTAGTCATGTGGTTTCCATATGGCAAGTGCAATAGTTAATTAAAAAAAGCTGAATATACTTTCAGCCTGAAATGGTAAAATGTTTTTAAGAGATAAACTACTTCTTTAATAGACTGTATTTGACCCATTATTAGTCATTGCCTCAGAATAAAGCAAAACATATCCTGAGTGTTCTCGTTCCAAGGCAGTGCTTATAACCGATCCCATCTCCATCAACCAATTTATTTTAAACTGGCGTCAGTCGCAGTGGTTTTGGTCCAGATACCGGACCTTAAAGATCTTTAGGTAATAATCTCTATAATATTGTCAAGTCACGTATCTCCTTTGTAATTCTGTAGACGTAGGGTTTATTCAACCTGTGGAAACTAAGAAATTATACAACATTATATACGAATATGAATTTTAAATTATATATTTAGTTGGAACATAATATAACATGAAGATATCTGATAAGTGATGTAATAAGGGAAGTTAAATTAAAATCAAGATAATGAAATCGAAATGACCATTTATAAAAATAAAAACCTGGAATATTGTCGAATACACAATATTTAGCTAAATTAATTGTTGTTTTATGGGTAATTGTAAATTATAACAAAATCATCCTTTTTGTTTAAAAAATCCATATTAGTTTAGAACGTGTGTTGCAATGATTAGTTCTTTTCGAGTCTTTTATATTCAAACACATTAGTCGCAAAGTACAGTTGCGATTCGTTTTCGAACGTTATGACGTCGAGCTATCGATAAACACACAGAACAAAAATCTGTTTGGAAAAATTGTGACAGTGACAGTGAGTCATCTTTGGTGTTTGATTGTTATAACAACTGAGATGTTAGTTGACTTGGCGTTTTGACTGCGCAAATTTTAACTGTTTACAAGAATGAATATTTCCAGGCTAGAATGTCATGTCTGTTCATATAAGTCGTAGCATATTTCCCACATTTGTTATTTATTTGCAAATTGTTGTATAAACATTAGGCGCCGAACTGCAATTAAGTTGGGATCGTAGATCTTTCTTAATGGATTTACTTAAACACGGTATGTAGAAAATGATCATAATAGCATTTTCTATATGTTTTTTTTAAATATAATTAAGTATGTTGGATAATCAATTTGAGGTAATAAAAATTAAATCCTTTGTGCGATACGTCAAATCAAGGCCGTTCTCTCTCGTACCTGGTACCCGCACCCGTTAGTGTTTTATTGATACTACGCAAAGTGCAGCGCTTAATTTACGTCAGTAGACACCTACTATCTATATCTTCATTACTTGTCTTCGTTACCAATGTGTTATCGCGGCTGTTTATTTTGTAAAAATTGTCTCGACCGCCAGTCCAGTTCAGTTCACTTTACTGTCAGCACACGGTCATAATGCCTGTCTGATTTTCTAACGGTTTTCCTTCATTTGTATTTTGACTTTTTCACATAAATTTAAGGTTGGTATTACAAATTTAGTGTATAGGTTCTTGGTTCTTAGATAAATATTAAATGCTTAAAATCAACGTTATCATATTAAATGACAACAATTATTATTATATGATGCTTATGGTGTCAGTGTGTGTCAGTTTAATTTGATTTTAATTTTTTTCTATAAGTTTTAAGGATTATTTTGTGATGATTAGTGCATGTGTAATAACTATTGTTTATATTATAGGTATGAAGGGTCCCAATAGACCAGCCCCATCGGTACCTGTGGTGAATGGCGTGAATCGCTATTCACCTGTTACAAATTGGAATGATGATCCGTTTGGGGCAGATGTTTTTGAGCCCACTCCCCAATATAGTCAGAAAAAGAAGCCGCCACCTCGCCCACCGCCGCCAAAGCTATCACGGCAGCCTGACGTTCCGGCAAAACCTTCTCATTTCATAAGGAAGCCAACGGTGCTAACGTCACTTTTGTCACGAAAAACCAAAACAACAGTGAATCATCAAAACTCAGTGATTCAGCAGAATATAATTGCAGATTTTAACAGTGAAGTGGATACCAGTAAGATGTTTCCCAAGTGTGAATCGCGTAATGTGCAGACTGGTGCGCTGATCGACTTGTCCTCTCCGCCAAGCTCGCCTACATTCACAACGCGATCAAGTAGTGATGGTCTTAGTGTTGACAGCTTTGGTTCGGATGCGACAACGTCTACAAACCATCATCATCATTTTGGTGGCAATGTTTCACAACCTGAAAGTGGTTTTGAAGACGATTTTGATTTGTTCCTAAATAATAGGAAACATATTAGTAAAGAAGACACTTTAGATGACTTAGTTTTAGATCCGTTTTCACCACAACCCGTGCCACAAAAACCTCCAGTAACGAAGAAGCCAATTTTAAGTAGAGATCCTTATGAGTTAACTAGTAACAATACAACATATCCAGCATTGAAAGGCCCAACTATAATACGGGCAAAACCGGCTAGGCCAAAACCACCAGAAAGTGTCACAATTCTAAAAAATATCATTGGAAGCAGTTTTCCAGTGACCTCCATGAACGTAAATACAACAGTGCCTATTCAGAAGGTTAGCAGTGGGCTTGTTGATGCCTTTGTAAGTAGCTCAGTTTTTTTTATATACATATTGTTTTTATTTATTTTCCATATAACATGATAAATTTCCTATGGCATTATTTCGATATATTTACAAACTTCTCTCTATTTGATTCACATCAACTTTTTATAATGTATTTAATTGAAGCTAGTTAAAAAGAAACAATAAAGAAGAAAACAGAAACAGGAGATACACACATCTCCTCATTTGTATTTTATGTTAGGTGTAATTCCTTTTTTACATAGGCGGAACTTCGAAATATGGTGGTGCTAGCGTACATATAAACAATTGATGATGAAAAAACACGATAAAATTTATTTAAACTGATAACCAAGGCAAATACATTCATAATTAGGAATGTTATATAAATATAAATGTATTCAACATATAAGCAATTATTAATATTCTAATAATTATTAAATTCTATCTTAAATAATTATTATATTCTATTTTAAAGGTTGTCAAAATTGTTATTGTTTTAACACTACATTCAAGCCATTTTGCTAATCCATCTGTTAATAGTTTGTGTTTTGTCTTGTTGATTTTCATTCATTGGACTGCAACTAGACATAGACATACAATATTTATATTTCTTGTCGTCACTTAATTTTTTGTTATTGAGGCAATAACCTATTTCCTACTAAAAACCCACATTATTCAGTTCTTGTTTTTAAATGCTACTAGTTATTTTACAAATAAAAAACACTATTTTTTTCAGTAGTGTTTTTCAATAAATAATTCATTGTGAAACCAAGTAAATTCTTTTAGCAAACATATATATTTGTTAAAAACATATTTTTAATAAACATAAATATAATCTGAAAAAAGAAATTTTCAAGTAAAATTGCATCAGCGTCAGCATTGACGAATGGAGCCTTCCAAGCCTTTTTGTACAAATATTTGTCTGGATTGGGAATCAAACCCACGACCTGCGACACCGAAGCGTCTGCACCAAACGGTCATCAATAAGACATAGTGGTTTTGAATAAATTTGCTATCATGCTACTTACGTGTACGGGTTTATTTCGAATAATGAAATGGACTATTGGAGTACTTTTAATTTTTATAATGCTATGACTATTTTTATAAGAAAAAGAAATAGCTCCTACGCTCGCTAGGGGGCGTTGTCGTCCCTTTTGTGAACCTATGGTCTAGCCTAGTCTAATGTAGCCTGACTTTGTTACTTGTAGCCTATGCGGCTCTGTAAAGTTTCGGGTCGCTAGTTTTTTGTGTATAATATTATCACGAAGCTGGGAATTTTTTTGTGTAAAGAAGCCTACAATTCTGTGTTAGAATGTATAGCATAATTGATGTCTGAATTTATATACAGACTGTATATAAGTTTAGTTAGTAGCCGACACGACAACGGAAGCCGATTTCCTGTAGTCAAGTGAAAATCATAGCAGCTTTTGAGTATTGCGCGAGACATGATCTCTTCGTGTTGTAAAATCGTTTATTGCCTAATAGAATAAAAGAGACGCTTCTTAAAGCAACCCTATTTGAATAACAAAGCTGTTATTCAAATAGGGTTGCTTTAATTAATAATTGGATTTTAGTCACGGCCTTAAGACACACTGGACTTTTGTTCTTTTAGAACAATTTGCGGATTGTGAAAAATTACATGTGTTCAATGAACATGTTCATCATATAGCATAAAAAGCCAATAGCCGAAAAGTGTTATATTGACTTTTGTTGAACTTTTTTTTTATGAAGGGAACGGCTGGATATCTTCTTTGGCTTTATTGGTTTTCCTACGGACCGTGGTCTACTACAACCTACTACTGCTAGATGCGACGATTGCAACCTTCCCCGTGAAAAATATAATACGTTTGCGTTTAACAGTGATTTTGTTAAATGGTTTCACAATTATATTTGTTTGACAGCGATGGGTGAAGTTTGACCATATAGTATTTACTGCGTTTCATTTGTAAAAGCAACACCTCAGGTTGTTGTGACGTTGCTAATTTATTGAATGGACTCATGGAGGGGAAAGCAAAAACGTGAAATTTGATTTTACGCAGTTCTATTACGAAACATTGGTCTCTCCCGACCAGCCGCCTAACTCCTGCACTGGTGAAAACTGTTGCTTGGTCGATTTGTGTTAATCCAGCTCCCCTTGGCGTAGGATTCGAAGCCGTTCAGCTGGGACCACGATAGCTCCCCGGAGAGGGAGGCTTCCCCCCCAATGCCGACGATACCGCCTCCGCCGCCGCCGGTCGTCGACGACGACGTCATAGCATGGTCGGAGGATGCGCAAGAGTTCCTCGCCGAGAACGTTCTAGAAGGGCAGGACGTTCCCGATTCGAATGAGCCGCAAGCTGTGGCCCTGTTCGACTATTACACCGATCATGAGGAGGATCTGTGTTTTTCGGTAAGTTTTATTTGTTTTTTTTTTGTATATTAAGCTTATTTTCTTGAAAAGGGCAAAAAAAAAAAAGAAAAAAAGGGAAAAAAAAGAAAATACATTCGGACGCGTGTAATAAGTGTTTAATGGTCCAAATTCTCCTGTGCGGAAATCGAATCGAATCCACGACGCAGCGATACATAGAAGTTGGCCACTGCGTATGCGTATTACCTTACCTTACCACTATTCTGCTTTAAAGTCGTGCGTGCGAATGTGGCGATTTGTATCAAGGTCGGACTATTTATAATTCTTTTTTCTATGTTTTTCTAGCCGGTAACGGAAACAATAATGTTCGGTTTCTTAATATACTCACGCTTCACGGAGTGGGACAGATAATATGCTAGAAAGGGTCGGTCGACAATAATGACAAAACAATTTGATGCGGTCGGCAAACAGAGTGGTTATCAAGAGATAATGCGACGTTCAAATAAACACATACGGAAAGATGTATCATATTTCGGGGCTAGCGCATGACGCAACGTATTCTTTACCAAGGTCAATGGTTTTAGCTGAATATTAAGTTATTGCATCGATTAACTTGTTGGGTTGCTTGACTTGTCTGGCTCGTTGGTGTAGTGGTTAGTGCTCCTAACTGCAAGGCCAAAGGTCGTGGTCGGGTTCGATTCCCACCCAGGACGAAATTTTTCTGCGATGGGCATAGGCATTTGTTCTGTGTCTGGGTGTTAATTATCTATATGTGTATCAATTTAAATAAATAAATATATATGTATACCAGTTGTCTGATTACCATAGTACAGTCTCGGCCTAGTTTGGGATCAGATGGCAATGTGTGAGATGTCCCATGCTAATTTCAAAAAGTGATTGCTAGGATTCGCACGCATCGCTCGCATGGCTTTTGATTTTGTCCCATGATGAGATTCCAGATACCAACAAACACATTTATTAATCAAGTGAGGTTTTACGGTGCTAGAGCCACGCAGCTGCACCCGCTGCTGAATTTGCCGTTTGAACCGGATTAGTACCATGACCTCACAGAAAATCGTCGTTAAGTGGAAGTGTTTTTGCTTCCGCGTTTCGTCCGATGAGTGAGGTGGCCGGTGGCCCATCCCCCTCCCTACCTCTACCCCTCCGTACTTTCCGCTCCCTCCTTCTCACTCCTTCTCTGTTTCAAAAAAGGTAGGCAAGTGATCAGCGCGGTCCATGAGCCCCGGTGATTACTGCGACACACATTTGCAGCATTACAAAGTAGGAAATAAACGCATGAACATTATGAATGTGGGACGACTGCATGGATTAACATGCTTACTAGGTCTCGGTCGTGGTGTCGCTTGCATAGATTAATAAAAACTATAAAATTTCACGTCATGCTTTATTATATTTCCCGGGTGAAGAGTTGCTAGTAACCAATTATAAAAATTTAAAAGAACTATAAGATCGTTTTTTTCGTAATCTATTTTATAAAATCTAAGATCTATTTTACATAAACTATAACCCTGCTAAAGATATAACGGTGATCTACGTTTCGATGGAAGAGATCAATACAAATTACATCATACATACCATTTCAAAAATAATTTCCACGAAAAGTAATAAATGAAATAAAAATACGAATCTTTTTCAGACGAATTTCATATGTGGTATTTTGCTCAGCTAGTTTGAAATATAACTATTAAGTTGATTCGAATAACTTTTACTACAACGCACTCGTGCAAGGCTTAATTGGATGCCTTAGTTCTGAAAGTCATTAAATCCATTTTCTTCATGATCATTTAAAGTCCAAAAAAATGGCACTAGATTAATTATGGGAAAAAAAATAAGACAATAACAACAATAAAGAAAAGTTTATTGATTAGGCTTCATTATGACGTTCTTAAAAAATATACCTTATTATTACAATCATCGCTATCAAGTATCTGATAAACGCAATATCGAAAAAAAATATACTCGGTGACTTTTACAATTGCATCCAATAAGACAATGTTTACTTATATATTTAATTTGTATACCTTTACGTCCTTATTAATGTTGGCATGTCGCTGCCATTTAATTTAACTGAGGTTGCACAAGTTAATAGTTAAAGGCAAGCCCGGAGTCCTAAGTTGACGACATGCGTTTACGTAAGGCTGCTTGCGGCATAACTTTATTTTTATAATCACCCATTGGCTGAACAGAAATGCATGTAATTATAAACAGAAGGCCTAGTAAAGTGTCTAATATTGCAAAACGCTGTTTAAAAGAGGTTGAAGATTAAAACACGATGTGTATGATACATTTGTTTCCTACGTTGTGTACGCGTTTGGAATTTATATGAACTTACTTAACAGCCTATATATGTCCCACTGCTGGGCACAGGCCTCCTCTATTCAGAGGGTATAAGGGCATAGACCGCCACGCGGCCCCACTGCGGATTGGCGGACTTCACATATTTAAGATTTTTTTTTATTGCTTCTTAAACATGCAGGTTTCCTCACGACGTTTTCCTTCACCGTTGAGCACATGATAAATCGGCACTTAAATTTGCTAATTATAAATTAACAAATTCATTGGTACCACCTTATATGAACTTATATTACGAAAAAAAAATTAATCTTAAATATGTGAAGTCCGCCAATCCGCAGTGGGGCCGCGTGGCGGTCTATGCCCTTTATACCCTCTGTACAGAGGAGGCCTGTGCCCAGCAGTGGGACATATATAGGCTGTTAAGTAAAGTAAGCATTCTAGTTCTGCACTTTTACTTTGTATCATAGGATTTGGGATCCTATGATATAAAATAAAGGCGAGAGGCGGAGAGAGAGAGAGAGGGAATAATTTTTTTATTTGTGATTATTAATGGATAATAGATAGACATATGAAATTGGTATAATTAATAATTTTATAATTATTAGTACATATTTAATATAATTAAATATTTACGGTTTTTTTTTTCTTGTAAAGTGGGTTGTCCATAAAGGTTGGGAACCTATGCTTTATATAATATTAATTGTATCCACGTGAACCGTGTTGTGTGTGCGCAAAATCCTCACGATAGTGAAAGTTGATTAATAATCAACTATTATTACACTTTACTTACTTACCCACTACTACACATCAACGCTGGAAAGCAAAAACGTAGTAAATGACACTTGGACTTTTTCTTTTTTTAATAACATCATTGAAATCAATAAATTAAACCGCGTCGATTGATGTATGTCTGGTGAACAATTTGAATTTGCTGGTTACTATGTTGATACATTTTAGATATTGTCAGTTTTGACACATTTTTGAAATGCTGCATTCACTGCTGAAACACAACCGTTGTGTGAAAAAATTCCGAACCGCTTGTGCGGCTCAACACAAATGTGTGTTCGAAATAAATCGCGTCTCGCACAGTGGTGAACACACCGGTGTGTTTTCCTGTCGAGTCGCCCGTGCGGGAAACACATATTATGTGTTTTGTCAAAAAAAAATAGTAATTTTAAGAAAAAAAACCTCACCTAGCATGTGGAAGGTCGCATCGCTGTATTGAACGATTTTTTGGTTTAGCAGTGAATGTGTTAAAGTCTTGTCAATCTGCCTTAGGTTTCTGAAAGTCAAAGTCAATATTCTTTATTCAAAATTGGATTGGTTTACAATCGCTTTTTGACGTCTAATGATTCTACCACC
>DWHO01004653.1:0-10889 GCA_018247575.1 Eurytides lysithous rurik
CCCCGGCGGTGGGTCCTGGAAACTATGGGCCCCTTCCTCGATCGGGTCGAGAAGGGCATTACGCGGGCGACGTTTCAATGCAGACGCGTGCGGATCGGGCTGATCAAATCATGAGCTTCTAAGGCGCAGGCAAGTTAGCGCAAATACAATAGATTCCCGCGTGCCTGACTAACCATTATAAAGAAGAAAGTTCCTTGCGGGTTAAACCAATGTTTTTTAAATCTATAAAGATAAATTTGATTGCATTTATGTACTTTATTTTATAGTTTACACGTGCAATATAAATGCATTAATTCATTCGCTTTGTATAAACAATTTCACTAGTTATTTATAAGCATTAAAATTTGTAACGCAATAAATAAAGCAAACACACTTGTCCTTTGCGCTCATGGGGTTAATTTCAATTCTTCGAACTTCGATGCATTACAGTTTACTTATTGATACGAGATGATAAGTTTCTGACGACACACTTACGCGTTTACTACACAAGTATATGTTTGTTTGGTCATGCTGATACGTGAAAGCGGATTCTTACATTATCAATGAAATAAATTATTTATTTCGTGTTAAATAAGCAACTTCCTGTTCAACCTACAATTCACAATCACTCTAAATATGTTATTTATTGTTTAGTTTCTGTGAGTCCTTTTTTTTAGCCGTTCACCTGATGGTAAGCGATTACCGCCACCCATGGACATTTGCAACATTACTAGAGTCCTACTGTAATAACCACACGTCGAATTATCTGCTCCCAAAGTCTGGCTAGTATTGCGGCTGTGAACTATTTACAAAATGACCGCAAGAACACAACAGAAATTGTAGAAAAGTATTTTTTATATTATTACATCATACCGATTGCGGAGAAATATACACACGGGGAAATATAAAATCTTTATGTTATTCATATAAGAGAAACTAACTAAATAAGATAAACGGATACGCTCACTGTTATTATACTATTGATGTGAAACACGTGATTTGTTAAATCAAAAATTTCACACACAAAAAACTATATAACTCAATGAATAAAAAGACATAAGTCTTTGAGGAAACTCAACTTTAGTCGATTTCGACTTCCAGGTAATCACCAGTTATTGTAACTTTGGATCTCGAGCCGTATGTTAAACTAGAAACACATCTTCAATCAGTCGTGAATTCCTTTACCGCGAGAAAACCACAAATCGTTGGGATTTTGAGCTCGGTGGCCAGTGTTCTTTACTGCCAATAGAAGTCCATCAAACATCAGGAGCCTGAGAGAGCGGGATGGTGCAGAGCGCGCACCGACTGTCAGAACCGCCGTGTCGGCGCAAATACTTATTATTTGTAACGACACAACACTTTTTAAGGCTGCCGACGCAAGTGCAAGGTCACAGGTTGTATGTATAAGTAGGATAGAACTGATCTGGCTTAGACATAGGCTTGCAGGACGCAAGAAGAGAGCCTATGCCCACTTTATGGGCCGGCAATGAAATTTCTAGTCCTTTGATATTGTGAATGTTCACGAGCAGCGGAGATAGCTTACCGTTAGGTGAGCCGCTTACCCGTTTGCCCCCTACTTCATAAAACAGAGTAAACACAGGAGAATGGTAAGTAGCAGGAGTCGTCTATGTACCTTGGTCACCATTTCTATTATTGTTATGAAACGCCGGGCGCATAGTTACGATATTAAAAAATCCTTACGCGCAATCTGAGTAATTTGAAGATTGTAAAAGTCAATTCGCTCATTTTCATGCTTATTCATAGGGAACTTACAACGTTTGTAAGAAAGTAATCTTAGTTCAGCATTGATTACACGATTGGCGATCTTAGTGGGTATTCTTCGCTTGAGATAAAAGGCATGTGGGTTAATTTTTATTTAAATTAGGTTTTGTCGTTTTGCAATACTAGTTTTCCTGTAGACAAAATGCACAATATCTTATATATTACGTTATTTTAATTTTGGTGGGATTAATTTTTATTAAAATCTAAAAACCGCTCGAGCATCCGAAAAACTGAATTACTCGGAAGGGAACCTCCACAAATAGCACTAACGTTACGTCTATACGATACGTACATACGTTACGTATAGAAATAATCGATCACGTATTGAGCACGATCATTGTACTCGTCAGTTGGACCGTGAATCCTGTCACTGTCCCCCTCCCCCCTTCATGCCACGTACCCCCTCCCCTGTATATGTATCTCATTTACGTTTGCGCTTACGCAACTGAGTAAAGCCACTGAAGTGTGTAATGTTAATTGATGCCGAGGGTGAACAATAGTCGGGACTAATGATAGTGATTTCGAATGAAAAATTCGTCACGTTCACTAAATACATAGACTTGACCGAATGGCTGAAAATATTTCTTGGTAATAGAGCAGAGGCTTTCGATTAGTAATCGCCATAAACATATGATTGCCTTAACAAAAGTGCCAGCCCTATCACCTGCTATGCAATATACTAATGTGAACGTGTTTTTTTTTTCTTTAAAAATGACTTCTGTGTTGGAACGTAATTCCTGTGTCGTAGAGATTTAGACCAACATGAAATCCTGAACACAAATCTTCTCTGTCTAAAAACTTCGCGGTATAAAAGAAAGCATCTTTGTAAAGAGATCCTATTTAACCTCGTTGCTTCTTTAATGCCTTCCGAACCATCCACGACTGTTGTCTGTGCCTCAAGATCTAGTTTCTTCACCAGTGCCCTGTGTTACATGTTAATAGTTTTTTTACACATAATTTACACAGCAGATATTAGGGCCAAATCTGGAGAACAGGGAGGCTGAGACAGCAGTTCGTGGCGCAACTTTGTTAATTTAGCTGTCACATCTCTGGATGAATGACCTGGCTCATTGCCGGGATGAAGAAGTATTATTTTCTCCTTTCAATGGGGTCCTTTGTCCTTCAACAAAGCGTCACCCCGTTATAAATATATACAGCTAAATATAATAACAGCTAAAACAAAAACTGAAGCATTTCGTTTCTTATAACCACCACTGAACAAAATATAAATTACTGTGCTATACAATTTTTTTTATACACCGATGTCCTCTTAGTTATTCTGCCTGCGATCGTCCTAACACCTGTATAATTAAAATCTCTCTCTGAACTATTATATATTGATGTTAATTCAGTTGTATTGATTTGCCCGGCGGTGTGGTGGGCAGTGCTCCTGACTGCAGAGTCGTAGGTCGTAGGATCGGTTCCCACCTCCTGAGTGGGATATATTATTTATGCGGTGAGAAGTATTTGTTCCACATCTGGGTACTAGCTATCTGTATATATATGCATTCATAGAATATCCGTCGTCTGGTCACCATAGTACGGAATTACGACATAATTGACCAGGGACCAGATGGTCGTGGAAAGTTCATCAAGTGATTACCTCAGTAATGTCTCAGTAATGTAATGTAAATCAGTCCACATATAAAGGCGAAAATCTATTATCATCGTCACTTTGATACTTGAAGTTAAGCGATTACCCTTTGTCATTATAACGAAGCGAACCCAGTCTTTGGGAGGTAGGAATAGTGAAGTTAACAATAGACGCGGTCACAGTGAGCGCAGCTGTAATGATGCGTTTAACATAATTTTTACTGGTTGTTATGGGTCTACTTCAATTTCGTTTGCTACTATTCCACATATATATTTTTTATTACAATTTTATTACAAATAAAAAATAATGGGAACCGAACAATTTTAATTATTGCTTTGATAACAATATTCGTTATTTAAAACTAAATTCCTTTTTTAAAAGGCATCTGTGTTCAATATTTTCACCAGATAATTAAATATGAAAAAAAGATATGGAAAGATCTACAAAGTCCACGTATACATATATATATAAACATTATTTTATGTATTATTTATTCCTTATAGTATGTAGGCACATGTGTGGAGTAATTCAAACTTACTAGAAAAGGAAAAGAGATTCCGCATTCTTCTTTTTATTTTGTATATTCGTCACGAGCTACTATATATGTATTGTGAAAGCAGTGCTGCGTTTTCCAAAAATATCGTCCATTCTTTTATGGAGCAGGCTGACAAACGAGCAAGCATCTGATCGTAAACGATCACTGCCGCCCATGGACACTTGCAACATTACAGAACGTGCGAATGCGTTGTCAGCCTCTAAGGGAGGGAGAATTTTCGAAAGAGGATAAGAGAAGGAGTGAGAGGGGCGGGAAGAGGTGAGAGGGATTCGAAAGGGGGAGAAAGGGAGGGGATGGAGTCAGAGTAAGAGGGGAAGAAGGACCGGGGGGGATTGGCCACCGGCCACCTAACTCGCCGGACGAAACGCGGAAGCAAAAACACATCCACTTTACGCCGATTTTCTGTGAGGTCATGGTACTTATCCGGTTCGAGCCGGCCCCATTCAGCAGCGGGAGCAGCTGCGTGGCTCTACCACCATAAGTCTATTAGAGATACACAGTATTTTCTTTTAAACTCTTAAACCCTAATAAAATTTGTAATTGACTGTAAGAGGTCGTCTTAAGATATTCGGCCCTACGTAATTTTCATTTTATAGATATTAATTAAAAAAAAATTATGAATAAATTTTGAATTAAATATGTAAATTTCTATGTCATTAATCATGAGACGATGAAATCACTCAAATCAAATAGAGAGTACGTTTATTGAGTTATAGTTAAATCTACTTCATGTCGGTTTTTTTATATTCACTTTTATATCACTATTGATGTAATCGGATTTCGCAGCTTTTCTCGTCCAGTAGCCGTTTCCCACGTGGGACACGGCACTCGACCGCCAACAATGGTGGGTCCACACGTCATGTACCGTGTAAATTGTTTCGATGCACATAATCCCTCCAATATTCGTGCTTTCATGCAGCACGGAGCTTAATGGACTGTGCACTCCAACCGTAAAATTGGGCAGTGTACGGGGCCGTTTTGAAGTTTTATGTCTATTGAGGATTTCCTAATTTAAGGTTAATAGTTACGCCGATATTCAAAGTAGCTATCGAATTATGATGCTCTTTTTTTTCTAAGTTTTCTTTTATCCGCCTACCCCTTTTTTCTATATAGAGCTTGCATTCTTAGGCATCAGGTCTGTCTGAACAAAATTTTATCCGTGTGAAAATTGAATAGTACAATTAAATCAATTTAATTTATCACGATGTCATATCCTAATAGTTATTTACTGCATCAATTATATAATGGAATGACTATTTAAAATAAAGACTATCGAATTATGATGATTTTTTTTTCTAAGTTTTCTTTTATGTGCCTATCCCTTTTCTCTATATATACATGTAGACTTTGTTGATTTTATAAATGTTAGTGCACCTTCATTAAATTGTACTCTGCGTGCACATTTGACCATAACTGTCAATGCAGGGAACAAGTAAGACATAAATTAAGCAACAAAAAGATTTTTACTAATTAATACTCAGCTTCTCTTCTCATATAATTTTCCCTCTTCCCTATTATCAGTGGGTTACGCCATTTAGGACAAGCGAAGTAGAATGTTGCAATGCCGCTCTTCTTCTCTCATGATTTCTCCTTGGTGTTGAACAAAGGAATTGCGTCCTCTGGTCCTTTTAATAACACATCACGATAGTTTTACGAAGCACGTTTTCGGACTATTGGCCACTACTGCTGTTAGGTGTTTACTTTCGGGATAGGTTATGAAACCGTAGTAATTAGCTTCTCGGATACAAGAAGACTATAGTTCTATCTCTACATCGCTATTTTGTTCTTTGGTGCCTGCTAACTCTCATAACATTCTAAAGGCATGTGCGAGTGTCCTTAAAGTAAAAGGCCATGGCATCTTATTAAAGTTAGGAAAAGGAAAGATAAAACTTCCTTCACAAGTCAAAATAACTTTCTGTTATTAATTTTTACTAAAATTAAGTGTTACATAAGCACTTCTGTGTTTTTAAATAAGTTGAGATAAAGTAATAATAGAAGGTTTAACAAAATTTAACTGATATAACAAACAGAAAAATATTCTAGGTGAAATAATTAAAATAATGTAATCTATGCATTATAAATGTTCACATACTCATCTAAACATTAGATTTATCGGCATCACAAGCTTTCAAGTAACATAACAAACAAGTTTCTTGGATCTCTTATTATTCGTATTAACCACCTTCGCGGAACGCAGTAAAACTCTATTATGAACTGTTATATCAAACCCTTCAAATAGATAATATATCATAGGGACATATACTTATGTACATATGTCGTCCCTACGTGACAATGTCATCATAGCATGAGGCATACAAATTACTTAGCATCGCCACCGTGCCAGTAAAACGTTCGGAAGGCCGTCACGCAATTTTTAATTCCGTGGATTAAGGTATATAATATACAAGCGAACCAATTCGGCGTGTGACTTATAAGTTTGTTGGATACTCATTGCCATTCCGTCGGTGCGCGCCTGTCAGTTCTCTGCCGGTCATGCATTGAATATATCCTAAGAATTAAATTCATGCAAATATTTTGATGGTCCCATTTTTAGGCCATAAGAAGACGTACACTATCATCAAACGCTGTGTTGATTAAATTAATGCTTCAGTACATAACTTTATATTTCATGTATATTTTATAAATCGTAGATGTACTCAAGTTGATTATAGTATGTTGTTTTAGAACCTAATATCTTATAGGTCACGGTGAAGATAAACCTAATAAAAGTTATCTTAGCTGAGGTTACCTGCATCTGAAACCAGGAGTCGAGGATGCCGGTAGCGTGAGATGCGCTCCAGCGGCCGCCGCCCGGGACAATCTGTCCAAATATTATCATATATATAAACTTCTTCAAAACATTATTATAAAATTGTTATTTTAAAAAAATATGTTTATTTGAATAATATTAACTAGTTATCAATATGGTATTCAAATGTATTAAAAAGTTAGTTGCATTAATATTAAGTTTTACGCAGTCCGATTTTTTAACAATATTAAATAAATAATATTGTTAAAAATAGTTATTAACTATATAACAAAGGTATAAATTTAGATACGTGTTTTATTACAATACAATAACTTAGTGATAGTATACGCGTGAAATATTTTTTGATCCCTTTGGATATCTCGACTATTTAGAATGCGTTGTAACTTTAAAAAGATGTGATGTGATTTGGCATTTTGATGTTGAGAAAAGAGCTAAAACAATAAAAGGCAACGCGCATCTTCTCTTTAATTATCTGACAATTCTTTTTTTCGTTTCTTCCGTACGCCATTCGGTACAAACTTGCCAATAATAATATGAGAGATAAGAAATGTACCCTTCAAGTAGATAAATGTATCTCCACATTTTTTTCCGATCATCGTTCAATCATTTATAACGCCTTACTATTTTGACAGGGTCATAACTAGTTTATTCATATTTCTCAAAAACCCACATTACCATAAATAACTACCGTATCGGGGCGGTATCTTCGCTAAAATGTTTTGGACGCCTTTATTTCGTATCGTCGATACGAATACGACACGAGCATAAATATACCTAATAACAATGAAATTTAAACTACGCATAATTTATGTTCTTTCAACAGAGAAAATCCGTAAACCGAAACCAACGTCGAATGTATAAAACTAATATGCTAATTCGAATCGTAGGAAAAGGCCCGACATTGCGTTATGAACAAAAAATGATCACCCAACTCTACCTGTTTGTTAACTGTACTTTTGTTATTTATCTTTAGGAATAGTCTTTTCGTTTCTTCTCTAAAACCAGTACAAAAATAGTTAGTACTTTGAAGAGATTTTTGTATTCATATTCCTAAAAAAAAAACGTTTTGGACATTGCTTGATAATAGTTTAATGCTAATATATACATATATATGTTATGAATAATATATATGTTGTTATGACATTCCGTGAACTGTGTGACATAAAAATTACTTATTTTGTAACTTATTAATATTATTTATTGCATGATGGCACTGATTGTAAAGAAATTAAATAAATAACTTAGTGACATTTTGTACTATAAAGTTTATGAAAAAAATATAAACTGGGCTATAAATTAACAATAAATGTTGACTAACTGCTGCAACCTAAAGAATGTAAGATAATTGATCACGTTTGTGTATTTTTTTTTTATATATTGATAAAAACATAATATTTTAAGGTTTACATTTTCTGTAAAAGGTTTTGACGATTACGAGAGTATGTATTAATAAATAGTATTTTATTGTATATGTATCTAAACTAAATACAAATTAAATAATTGTTAAGACCTTTTTTTTATTAATAAATACTTTGGAACGCTTTTATAATTTATTGTGTAAAAGCAAGAACTAAGTGATACATTCGTTGATGTCTTTTCTATGCACTCGCATGACTGCTAATAATTGAAAAAGCTCTTATGTGGTCCTAATTTTCTCTCAAGATGTATTTCTGTGATTTTTCAATCATTCGTGGAATCAGTTTTTTAATAATCAAGTGTAATATTAAGCTTACGGCTTTATATATTTGATAACAATTAAATAGTATCGGGAAAATAAGTTTCCTATTACGTTCAAAATTAAATTGTATGTATAACAGTGAAATGCCGAATATAATTCTTGAAATCGAAACAAAAATTGAATAAATCGCATACCTGATCAGGACAATAAAGTCCATGCAGACTTTATTACTACCGTAAAACTATAGTAGTGGCATATTTTTTTTTGCAGTAATGCAATATTTAAAATCCAAATTTAATAGACGTTTTATACGTAAGGATATTGATATTATATATGTAAGGATTACATAATAAAGAAAGAAGAAATAGAAAAAAGTTGTTACAATATAAAACTTATCTTATTATAACTTCGTTATATTGTTAAGCAGACAAATCTTTCGTTTGTATTTACAACAGGCGAGTTAGTGAAAAACTAAAGTAAAACTTATTAAAAGTGGTAAATATGTTCGTGTATAGAAGCAAGGACAATGTTTGAGTGATTATTTGTAAGAGCGTAATATCATCACTGCTCGAGCCCGTGCCGGCGGCGGAAAAATCGCGCACTTTCAGTACTGAACAACATACAACCACTGGCGTTCACCGTGCGTATATAAATGTGAACCGTTGATGCGTATCAATACATATACTAAATGCCCGTTGCGCGACTAAAGCGAATCGGCGGCGGGCAACTCTATCGCGGTGCGTCCGATTCACAGCACTTTCTATGCGGGGCGATTTTGACACAGATGTACGCGCAGCAGACGCCGTCTGGACTCTGGGGCGTGGGCGATTCGTACCTGGTCGCCCACGAGGTCCTCGGCAGCTGTGATGGCGCAGGTCTCCATTCCCGGCTGGGGCCGGGCGGTGGTGTTGCGCTGACGACTGACGGCGGGCGATAGGTCGCGGCAGCTAGCGAGCGGAGCGGCGCACGCCTGCGCGCACCCACTGCGCGGGACCGACTGACGTGATAGCCGCGCCGGCCTCCTCGCGGGGTTGCAATCAAAGTGATTAGGCTCTCGCGCCTCTGATAACGAGCGCTCGCTCCGGCCAGTCGCCGCACCCGGGACCCGCTCCACAGGGCCCAACGCAAAAGGTCCACGGCTGTCGAAATGGGCTCTTTCTCGTTATTCCAACTCCATCAAGCGATGCCAATATTTATCAGCATGCACTCAAAAAAGTCCCAGTACAGTATACTACGTTCATTTTCACATTTCTGTCTTAACATCTGGGAAGATAAGGATGAATATTAACTATCCTTGACATACATCTTCGAATGAGTATGATAAAATACTATAGAATACAATAAAAATAGAAAAGTAAGTAAAAACATATAATATTTCACAAATTATTAACAAATACTCCGAGAAATAGATGCAAAAAATTATACACACACGTGTTTAGGTTGTAAGAAAAATAATTGTCGGTTATTAACAATCTCAATCATGTTCCAACGTCATTTATCGTTTCTTATCACTGTGAACTTGTTGAGTGAAAACACAATTGCACATAGACGATTCGTTGCTGCGAATGAACAGCATACGATTTTGCCGTCTGCGCTGTTACGTTAGAAATTCTAATGGTGTGCACATGAAAGCGTAGTGGGGAATAGTATTTTGTTCTGCCGTATAAATATGTGTAATGGAAGCGTAGTTATCAAGTCGAACTCTTGAATGTTTGGTGTCTGTATGTCTGGCTTGGTCGGCTTTCACTGATCGTCGATTCACAGACTGGTTCAGTTTTTCTCTACGCGGCCGTACCGCTATACACATTGATTTCACAGAACTTTTTATATAAAAGTTTAAATAACTACGAACTAAAACGCCTTTCTACAACGTTTACTTTCGATGTCTTGTATTTATTTATATAAAATCATCGTCTGCAAATAGAGCGAGCCCAGTGGGAAAATATTATAACATGTAGGTAGAAATTTTATACCTACTGTACAATTGTCATATATGTTAATTCACAGCAAATGCCATATCGGTAGAGATAATTAGGAGTTGCCAGATCCCCCATCGGGCGCGTCCCCAGGGGAATGCCACCCAGGTATGGGTGGTAGCGGAAACCCGCCACGGACCAAAATTGGCTGTTTGGAGGCGTTCCTTGTGTTCAATTGAGAAACGGCTAATGAGAATGTCGTGTGAGGTGAGCGTTCAAGGGGTTTGGTCGCTCCCTGCTAGCTATCGAATGGATAGATCAGTAGAGGTGACAAATACGACGATGTGCCAGGTGCACTCGGCTTTTGCTAACGACGGACAATCCATAATTTTTAGGAGCGGGAGCCAAAAATAGCCACGAGGAAGGCAACCTCTATAAAAAAGGGTAACAATACAAGCAGTGGCTAATGAACAACTACCTCAGGGTGGTACCGGCGATGGTGGAAAATCTACCCTTAGGTCCAACCAAGCCTGCTCTATCGTATTGGGGGGGGGGGCCCCAAAAAACAACCAAGGCCAAAACGAGCGTGAAAGGAGACAGGCCCTCGTGGCTAA
>DWHO01004654.1:0-10889 GCA_018247575.1 Eurytides lysithous rurik
TTTACGCAAAAAGCACGCTGTTGTCCCGTGAAGCGCTCCATCGTGACTAAAATTGCATTAAACGACGCACAATTCCCTGCCACCCGCGCGCCCCTTGCTCTCACGGTTTTGGAGAAATCAAGTGTTGCCTTTTGCAAAAAATTTTGGCCCACCCTGTACATTACATTTACCGATTATAATTAAGATTAATCGTGTGTTGAATTATTTACTTCCTAACTCCAATTTCTTATCTAGTTAGTAATTTATATAAATAATGAATATAATACGAAGACATTAAATGAAGTGACTAAATTCCATATAGTTTACAGAAAAATTATTGTATCATTGATAATTTGTTTAACTGTAATTTATAAGCTGTAATTAGCTTCATGCATAACGGCGAACATTTACAATTATTTTCCGAAATATGGCAGGCACACTGCTAGTACAAATATTATCCAGCGAAAGTCATTAGGGGTGTAAAAAAAATTATACAATAAAATATGCTATAATCCATGATAAAAAATCAAAAGAAAAACATTATTCAAGTAGATTGTTTGGGACTTCTGTTCTCTCGTTAAGCTGTTAATTCACTGTTATGTTAAATTACTCTCAGTAATTCAATAAATACATTTTTATTTATTATTATGTATATAACAGACATAAAAGTCATTGTAAATTAACTAAAATACATGATTATGTTTCTTGTACCAAATGTCGTGGTAGATTTGCCTTTTGAAGCTGACGCAATTCTTTGTGTTTGTGTTTGGTGAGAGCATAACAAGTAGATATTTTTGAATCCAATTTGAGGCTCAAACATAATGATGTTGCCTGTCGCGATTGATAACTTTGAAATTTGGGGGTGATGCCATTTTCATAAGCGGAAGCAGAATGACTGGTTTGTTGTAATGACATTTTGTTGCAGAAAAAAACGTTTCTTTTTTTATTTGACGACGGAATTGTCTTGTGTAGGTAAAGAATCTTTGTATTTGACAACATCATAAACGGCCAGAATTATTGCAAAAAATTTAAGATATTATATTTTTTATTTCACCAATAGGTGTTCCACAAATGTTTCGTGTAACTAAATATTTACGAGCATTCCGTTCAGATCATTAAATTCGATCAAAAAATTTTAGGTTTTCTATTTTAGCTTATGAAAGAAAGTGATATAATATTTACTTATTCAATTAACAGCAGCTGCTATTCTTCTAAAAGCCATGCTTAATATTCGCAAGTATCGATCTCTCTTGGACTCTGTTAGTCTGCTATTTTCCTCAGTTCCCCGCTAATGGAGATAAGATTTAGTGTTTAAACACTCAAGCGACTTTTTAATTGAATACTCTTCGTTTCCTATTTTGGTGGGCCATTCCGTTCATTGTCATTAAGCGCATCGTCGGCATCATCTGTCTTCGATTTTCTACATTTTAGATCAACCGCAGCGTCTGTCTTTATGCTCTAACAACAGTAATAAGCTTTTAAAAATATAGTGTATACATTTTATGGAAGACTTTATAGTCGTTATAGGTCTTTTTTTATGTATTAGGCTGACAAACGAGTGAGCGGCACACCTGATGGTAAGCGATCACCGCCGTCCATGACATTTAATACACAATATTACAGAAAATGTAAATGCGTTGCCAGCCTTAATCCTCCGGGGGGAGTTTTAGGAAGCGGGAGGGAGGAGGAGTGAGAAGGAGGGGGGTGAAGGGGGTGTGGAAGAGGAAGAAATTGGGTGGAGGTAGAGGATGGGAGGGATGTGGTAGGAAGGGGAGGAAGGGGATGGGACACCGGCCACCTCACTCACCGGACGAAACGCAGAAGAAAAACACTTCCGCTTTACGCCGATTCGCTTTCTGTTAGACCGGCTCAAACCGTTAGGTCGTGGTACTTACCACGACCTAACGGTTTGAGCCGGTCCATTCAGCAGCGACAACAACTGCGTAGCTCTACTATCGTAAAATATTTTCTGAAAAATACTCTATCGCCGAATAAAATATTTTTGAATTAATTAAATAAAATAAAATATTACAGGGGATTTAATTAGTATAAGTACAATTCTCAATATGTGATATTCAAGTCGGAAATGAATCTTCAAACATACCGTAACATTCTGTACCAATGGATGATTTATTGATCATATCGATTTAATAATTCCACCGCTTTCGACAACTTATTCTATGAAACTAACAATAAAAATTGTCGAAAAAGGCACATTTATTACTCTTTTTTATACTGTGTACTTCTTCATACAACTGATTGTATTATAGTATTAGTCTAGAAAGCTTGTATAAGCACTAACACAATTTACAATTAGCACGAACATTGTAACGAAGATGGTTATTTAATAAATGTATTTTTTTAACTACCGACATCCGACATTTAAAGCGCGTTTGCAATAGCTATCTTCCCAACCAATATCGGTCATGGCTGCTAATCTACAAGAGACTAGCCAATTATGCAGGATATATCATAGAGCGTAAGCATTTGTCACAGGACAGCAGACACAGGTGCACTAATTCTTCCTTTACTCTCATAGCCCGAAGGTGAGGATACTCGATTTGTCATTTAACCGAAGTCTTATTGATGACTCTCCAGGCCACCGCTAGATGGCGCCGACAAGAAGCCAGGACCGACTTTTTTCATGCCCATCGGACGCATTATCATCTTACTTTTCAGGCAATCAGGTGATCAGCTCATATTGCCTTTACCTAACTTATAAAAAACAACATAAAACCATTGCTTTCCGCGGGTTTCAAACCCACGAGCTCCACTTTGTAACATTTTGCAAAGCACGAGCCTATATCACTAGGTCACGTGGGCAGTCAATGGTAATATGTATTTTACAACGACGGAGATGTTTTAGCCGCGCTTGTAATCACTTCTCTTATACATTTTAAATCCATTCTTATATTAATATTATTGACACCCAGGTACAAAACAAATACCTCTGCTTATCGCACAAGTGGTACCAACGAGCCAGCCAGAATGTATTTAATTAAATTGAATAACTAATGAAGAAAGAAATAAGAAAATGTTTAATATTATGTATTAAATATTTGCATGTTTTATCGTGTATCAAACTGTCTCATTTATATCTCAAGGCATCACAGTATGTGCCGAATATGATACTCTGAATTTATCATACATCTTCTTCTATTTTTAACTTTATTTTTGTTTGGTAAGTCGTAATTTCACTTTATTTTAGCCGTTCAGCCATGATTAACGTCATTTGTGGTGTTTCGTCTGAAGTATGTATATTTATATGTATAGGAAGTTGTGTATCACGTTAAGTTCTTATTTATTTTACATTTATTCTTAGATATTTCTTTGTGAATTTACATTAAATAATTGAACTGAAATATTTTACGCACTATCACATCCGCAAATCGGATTTTGAATAATGTTTTATTTTGATTAGTTTCTTTAATTTTATTATAAGGCGCGATTCACACTATAGCGACAATCTGACAATCTCAAATTCTTAGGTCAATCTCGGTATAAACATGTCTCTCATTATTTATATTATGACGACCGAGGCGCAGATGCTAAGCTTTTGGCTTTGGCGTCGCAGGTCGTGTGTTCGATTCCCACCCGGGGCAAATATTTGTACGAACTATAGATATTTGTTTGGGATCTGGGTGTTTGTCCGCATGAAATGTGTGTATGTAAAACTCCCTTAAAACGCAAGATATTTCTATCTTACAATAGGGACAGCGTTTTTGAAAAACCTAAAAAAATCAAGATTATATATTATAAATCAAACTTCCTGATTGGAATGGAACTTGTCTGTTAGGGATAATATGAATTCTTATATTGTTTTTATATTTTACCAGACAGAAATGGAACGGTAGTTGTTGTAATAGTATATATAAAACAACTCGAATATAGTTGGCAAGTGCGATGCGATTTACATTACGATTTACATTATTTATTTATTTTGAATTACGATATTTCTGTCGAATGTTGTTATTCTGCCTATGAAATGCCTTAATAAGTTTATCTTAATGCCCTTCTAACGAGAACATAGCAAAGCTCAAACATTACTGGAGGACAGTAGAAAAACTAAAGTAAGAAATTTATATCTCTTCTAGGGATTTCTTAGGCCATCCTAATTTCAATACAGAAGATGGTTGAATTCAAACATTCTGCTTGGGGTCTCATCATTAACATTATTTATTAATTTTAAAACCTATTTATACTTATATATAATTGGCTATAATTTTACACCAACAGTTATAATTAATTGTATTTATTATTTAAAGCAGTTTAAAAGATTTTTCTTCAATAATTCTTTCCTAAAGAGCTACGAAAGTACTTGCGTTAAGACGGGCTAGAAACATAGTTAAACAGAAGCAAGCAACCAACCATCCATATACGCACCATTCGTAAAAGGGTATAATTATAATGCGAAGTATATGTATAATAAGCACGGGTCAAAACATATCATAGTTCATTCACTGAGTTCTGGTTTCATTTTGACTCTTATTACGTTTGAGAAGAAGTTTTATTGAGATATTTTGGGGCAAGCCGAAGTTGTAGGATCTTGCAAAGAACTGATCTATTGGCTAGATAAATTAGTCGACTCCAGGAAGGAACAAGTAACAACTATGGCGTGGATGTGCAAAAGACGGTTTTTACGCAACTCACAACGTAAGTTCTAATATCGAACGATTCATCGTTCGATTACTGTGATATTAGATACTTATCAAAATTGATTTCTCATATTCGTCTATAATTTTAAATCTGTAAAAATTTAAGCCCAGTAACATTATTATAATTATTTTTAATAAATACAAGTATCATTTGAAATCTCGATAATGGAGTAAGATTAAACTAACTACTAAAACGTGCTCTGTCACCTGATGGTAAGTGATCACCACCGCCCTCGCAGCATCAGAGAACATGCAAATGCGTTGCCAACCTTTAAGGGGGAATTTTTGAAACAGGGAGGAGAGTTGAGAGGCAGGGACGAGGAGAGAGAGTGGAACGGGGAGGAGATGGCGGTAGGAGGAAGGGAGAGAGAGCGGAACGGGGAGGAGATGGAGGTAGGAGGCAGGGAGAGAGATGGGCCACCGGTCATCTCGCTCACCGGACAACACGCGGAAGCAAAAACACTCCTACTTTTTGCCGCATTTCTGTGAGGTTGTGGTCCTTATCCGGTTCGAGCCGGCCCATTCAGCAGCGAGAGCAGCTGCGTGGCTCTACCACAGTATAAAGTTTTAATTTGTCTGATTCAATTCTAATTTTTCCAGCTGCGCAAAGCTGTGGGTGGTCTAATGATTATTAATTTTTCACCGCCCGAATTTCAGACGGAGGCCGGAACGGCTTGGCGCGCTCTATTCTCGGGCCGACCGACGGTGCGAACAGAATTTTATAAATTTGTTTACGCCAACGGTCCTCGGTAGACGTTGTCGGTGTGCGTTATTAATAATACGTTTCGATTATTTCGCTTACGATACACGCCGTGCGTTTGCCAAGGAGATTTACATATCATCGCGTGTGGAGAAAATGAAATACTGCGTTAGAAGAAACGGCGTGGCCAGCCGCGTCCGACTATACGGACCGTGTTACCTATACCGGGTTGACTGGGAGATAACGCCTAAAGGCATTAACTCCCCCCATTGTAATTTCCTTTTGGTTTTGCAATAAATAAATAAATAAAAATACTCAATATAAAAATGTATTTATCTACATAGGCCTGTACGAGCACCTTCGACATCATTTTTAAATTTTCGCGAGGAAGCTAAGCTAAGGTAGCTTACTCGCGCTACTGAGGAAACCTCCAAGAAACTAATGTATATATATTCAACTCTTGCACATTTCTACTTTCAATGGCCGGATTGACTACATAACAAATCCGTTATCACAGATATAGATCAAAAACCAAAACGGTCATCTCCAATGATAGCTCAAGTTCCTTTATACTCTGACCACCAGCAGTGACAACAGTACGACAGTAATATTAACAGAATAAAATGCTTTTCGATATCTATTCGCTTTTTATTACTACTTAATGCGTATAGGTATGTGCAGTGGAGGTACTACCATACAAGCCCAAAAGCCCGGCTTTTGGGCTTGTATGGTAGTACCTCCTAAGGAGTAAAATTTAAAAATGGACTACTAAGGAGTAAAATTTAAAAATGTTAATTATATGTAGCACATAATTCCCGTAACGCTTAAATTTAAAAGTGCACTAATGTTACCGCGCATTCAATAAAATATATTGATTTATTGGGCAAGCCGGGCTTTTGGGCTTGTATGGTAGTACTGCCACTGTATGTATGTATATATTTTTTTATAAAAATGTATTAACCGACTTACCGCAGTACAAAGTGCAATCAGAACAAAATTTCTGAGGAAACCTTAACCTTCTGAGGAAGCCTTGCGATATACCGTTTACAACAAAAACACGTACAATTAGGGAGAACTCAAAAACTACTAGACAAATCTTAATAAAATGTATATGGGACCATACCACAAAACTGGTGCTTTCAAATATAATAAGAATCAACAAAATCGCTACACACAGTAAAAACTTATGAGGTAACACACAAAAAATACAGTCGAATTCAGAACCTCCTCTTTTTTTGAAGTCGGACGGATACCCGTTAAGAGATCAGGCGCAGATGTCCCTCAAAGCAACGCTATATAATTAGCGCCCAACACTATCGACTGGTCCGTTGTTGTAGATGTCAGTGCTCCTGGCTGCAAAGCCATAGGTCGTGGGTTCGATTCCCACTCAGGACAAATATTTGTACAATGACCCGAAGTATATGTTCTGTGTGTTGTGTTCGGGGTGTTAAATATGTATATAAGTATGCATCTAAAAAAATATTTAAGTATGTCTATCAGTTGTTATATAGTCAGGTATATCTATTAGTTGTTGGTTACCATAGAACAGGCTCTGCCTAGTTTGGGATCAGATGGCCAATATTTATTATGATTATTACTTAACAACAGAAAGTCATTGCTTTCCGCAAGATTCAAACCTGAGACCTCTAATTTGTAAAGCGTGGGCCTATAACACTAGGCCACGGAGGCAATTAAATAAGAAATATTTTATATATTTCATCAATCGATTACTATAAAAAATTGTAACAAATTTGGGTATTTAACTCTTAATTCAGAACCCGTGATGCAGTTACTTCCTGCTCCGAACAGCTCATTGGTTTTGACGCTGCGGGTTATGGGTTTGATTTCCATTTATGTGAACGACAAACATATGTTAAACACATATAAAGCGCCTCTGTAACACAAAATACCTTAAAATAGGGGAAGCGTCTGCCAAAAAAATGTTAAATTGTGCATTTTGACGCATAAAACTTGTCCTAAAGTAGGGTTTGTGTTTTAAAATGAGACAAAGTAATAGTCACATAGTAGTCTAAATCGGACCGAATTTCAATAGATTTTATTACTTAACGTCGACAGTAGAATTTAAAAATTGTTATCACTTTGTAGTGTATTCTCAATACTTGTTTAGACAACTATTAATTAGAGCTTTTTGCGCTCCCTACTCACTAACTCAATCTAAATTATTGATACATTACTTTATTTAATACATACATGTATTCTATTTTTTTTTTGTTTCAAAGTGAATATATAAATAATTCCTTGTTTATTTTTAAATAAATGCTGCTTTTATTCCGAATGATTTATTTTTAAATTTGAGCGTTGCGGGAATTGTGTGCTAATTAAGATTTATAAATTTAACTCCTTAGTAGGGCGAGCCGGTCTTTTGGGCTTGTATGGTAGTACTGCCACGCTTCTATTGTAAGACGGTCAAATTTTGTGTTATAAGGGCGCACGTACATAAATCTCACACAGACAAACGCCCCGATCTGGAACAAGTATCTCTAGTTGATACAAACATTTGTCTCGAGTGGGAATCGAACCCACCACCTGCGACACAGAAATCAAATACTTAGCAATTGCGTTAAACGGGCCATCAAAGCGGTACTAAGCAGGATCCAGCAGAAAAAATAAATGAATATTCAGCTTATCTCTTTCTCCATCCATTTATTACTGTTCTGAGTTTGATTAAGGACAAAATTGACTCCGATTTCATTCCAGTAAATTTACAACTTTCAGAAGCTTTATTTCAGGTAGATGAGATTTAGGAGACTCAATTTCCTGTTGATTATGCCATGAGCCGATTAAAGGGAATTCCTTTAAGATTTTAGAATTTTAAATTAGGCTTAGCTTATCTCCATGTTTTATTCCGTAATTTTTGAGGTTTTTGATGGATAATTTGAATGAATTTAATTCTATTGGAGACAAGTTATGTTATTTACAAGTAAAATCTTAAATGTATTATACTAAGTAAATTTTGTGATAGTTATGTTTTTTTTTCTTATCGGTTTTTGAATTATTCTAAGATATATTTAATATTCCTTAAGAACATTAGAGAACTTAATGTTCTACGAAACTTTTAGTTAAGTTGCATCTATGTTTGTTTTTATACGGACTTCTTGCGCAGTGTATAAGCATCCAAAAAGCTCACGAATTAACGCGACCAAATGCGAGTCCCGCGGGGAATGCAACAAGTAAACGGGGGGAGGGGGAGGGGGGATTTCAGCGACTGAAAGCGTTCGCGCTCAGTATCGCCGTGAAAATGGCCACGGACGGACGCACAAAGCGCTCGCAGTCGATATGCGCGCCCGCCTCCGCGAGCATGGAGGCGCTGGCGGCACCCATGGAGACGACGCCGGCGCCACGTCGTCGACCGGCGACCCGCTCCCAGTCCGCCAGGATCACGGGCGGCCGCTCCGTGAGGCACCGCCGGCAGCAGCAGCTGGATAAGGAGACCAGGGCGCGCTACAGCTCGGAGCCGCGGCTGGCCGAAGCCGAGACCCCCCCCCAAGTGAGGAGGCAGGCGTCCGCTCGCCGACGCCCGCCGCCTGGCCAGCAGCCGCGCCGCTCCAACGCCTTCCTGGACGTCCCACGAACCACGCACCAGCCGGAGGAGGAGCCCGACGAGGACTCGTACAGGCTGCGCACGTTCAACACCACGCAGAAAGGAGGTCAGTGACGCGAGCGTTCACCTTACCGTTTAAAATTAAACGCGCGAAAGTCGCCCGTTTTTCACGCTTTCGCGACGCGACGGCATTTTGGCAAGCGCTCGTCTCTCGAACGCCGTGACGTACCGATGCTCGCCTCTCCGACGAGGCTCGGAGTACGCCGCCTGAGTACGTCAGCCCGGCTCGAGTGCTCCGTTCAGGAGGGCCGACGTGGAGGGCGCCGCGTAGCTGCGTCGTTCACATTCGGCGTTAAAAATAAATCCCCGCCCGCACTGTAAACAGCAGAAAGTTTGCCGTCAAGTTCGCAGTTAGCGTACCATTCTTCGCGTTTTGGTCACGATGAAAACTTCGTGCGACAGCACGAAAACAAATTTACGAGTTGGATCCAAGTAACAAATAGTCGCTGTAATCCGTTTATTCGTGATATTATAACAGCGTAGTGATATTTCTTAGGTTTAAATAACGCAATTTACAAAAAGTATTCGTATTTTCGCTCAGGTACACTCAAATTATCCGAGCCAGTGTCCTAATTTAGTTAAATGCACAAATTAAGGCTTGTAATTGATACGAAATCGGGCCGAATTTCTTGGTCTCAGTGGACAAACAATTATCCTCATATCGGATTCATTGTAGCTTCAATTATTATCAAATCGAAATTAATGAGATCAGCAATGATGAGATACGAACCTAGAAATAAAATAAAATAAATCTTATAAAAAGTAATGTATCATTCCGAACTCCTGTTTTTGTACTTTTGCTTGAAACGATAACATTCAATTTTATTATTCCTTAGTGGGATGGATAGAGATAGAAGGATCACAATAAAGTACACGTTTTTAAGACTAATGTCCCGAAGGTTTAACTTATAACGGTCATAAATGTGGCTAGAGTTACTGCAACAGTAATTCTTTCGTTTTTATTGTTTATATTCTTGATGTCATATTTACGACTGTATCGATACAATGCAAATAAATTACAATACCCAATGTGAAATTACCTTAGGAGTGAGTTAGTAATGAAATTTTGTAGCACCAATTTTTATTTTATATATAATTTTGTAAGAAGTTCCGATAAGGGTTTAAATCGAAAGAAGAAAATATATCCACTGCGTTTAAAACATATTCACATCACATCCGCAAGGCGCCATCAAAACTTGTCCAAATGTAGGTAGAATTTGAATTTTGTAATTTTATTTATTTAAGTCTCACAGTGTAAAGTTGCTAATTAACTGACTTCATGTATTCCCTTTAATTAAGGCGAATACTGTAGAAATAATAACGTACCTGTTTATATAATATATCGGTGTATAGGAATATTAAAAATGTTTCCCTAGTTCTTATTTTAATTGCGTTACGTTACAAATGAAACAATGGAATTATTTAAAACGATGGTGATGGCGGCCGTTGTCGAGCTGATAGAATATTAAAACATAACACGAGTTATCAATTTAACCGTTAAGGAGATCGAATTTAAAAAAAAAACATACGTTTCTCAGTTACGAATTATAGTGTAGTCTTAATAAAAACATAATGTCCGTCTTGGCGACCTATTCGACGTCTATAAAGGATATCGGAGCGTGTATTTATTCGCCTTTAGGGTATTCCAACTATAAAGGGTTCAGATCGATACAAAGCCCCCGATAAAAATACTTAGGGGCCCACTCTACTCCTCCAATATCCGCGAGCACTCCCCACAGTGCTATCATGCGGCTACGGCACTGGGCTCTTTATTACTATCATTATTTTTACACTATATTTTTACAGTGGTAGAGCCACGCAGCTGTTCCCACTGCTGAATGGGCCGGCTCGAACCAGATTAGTACCACGACCTCACAGAAAATCGGCGTGAAGTGGAAGTATTTTTGCTTCCGCATTTCGTCCGGTGAGTGAG
>DWHO01004655.1:0-10889 GCA_018247575.1 Eurytides lysithous rurik
GAGGTGGCCGGTGGCCCATCCCCTCCCTCTCCTCATTCCTTCTCTCACTCTTGTTCCCGCTCCTTCTCCTCCCTTTCCCCCTCGATCATCCTCCCTCCCTCTCTTAAAATTTACCCCCTTAAAGAATCGCAACGCATTTGCAGGTTTAGTAAAAAAAAATGTTTAAGAAACCATAAAAAAAATATTTCTTAAGTATGTGAAGTTTACCAATCTGCACTCGGACCACGTGGTTATATAGACTGATGTACCTTGTTTATAGAGAAGGCCCGCGCCCAGCTGTGGGTCATATATAGATCATGGACAATTAAGAAATTTGAGACTTTCTCTCCAGTTATATTCTGGAAAAGTCTGTCGTGGCAGTGTAGTGTAGTTTTCGTCGTACATAAGCACTTTAAAAACCCTAAATTATTAAAAAAATTGACATTAAATGTTGTTTTGTTACAAAAACAAAACTCAAATCATTATACATTAAAAAACTTTCAACCGACCCAACGTTATACTAGAAGGATATTAGCATTGTTACAAAACACAAATGAAATAAGAACGATCGCGATATCAAACGCTTTTTAAAAGTGCATCAATCAAAGTGTTTTTTTTTTCTACACACACGTCACTATTGTACAATTGTAAGTAACGGAGGGGTTGAGGAGTCGCTCAAATACATTAATAATTGTAAAATTAAAAATTTTAAACGGTTAACTCGTAACGCCATTGAAGGGGAAGACAGAAGAATGAAGGGTTGTTTCGGGCGTGAATAATTGTACGCTTCATGCTATGGTTACAATTCTGTACAATAAATATATTATCTTTTTTTCAAATCACCATTCAAGTAATGTTTATCACGGCCAGTATTTTTTTTTAATATATTACATTTCAATATTTTTTTTAAACAGAAATAGTAGAAAGTAATCACGAGGCACTACTAAAATATAAAATGTTTTTTTTTTCAGGAGATGGTGAGGAAACAACCAAGGATGCCTTGATGGTGATGGTAAGCGACAAGCCTGCCACAACAACATATTACCACACGGAATCTGCTTGAACACAGTAGTGCTGATACATTACTTGTAGATGGTGGAGTAATAAATAAATAAAATAAAAAAGCCTTTTATTTCCCGCAGATAACAATTTTTGGATAAAGTAATTATGGTATATAATTTTTTTTTTACAAGTATAAAAATATTGTAAAGAATATAAAAAGGTATAAAAAATTAGAAAAAAAAATAAACTTAATCTGCAAGAACCCCTGTATGGGTGAAGGCCTCATCTGTTTCATCTGTTCCATCAAGAACAGATGGTAGAGTAACTGATAATAAATGCAGTGGTATCATCCAAGGCGGAGCTCGGAAAATGGTCGTTAACACTTAAGCTTAATATTACTATATAAAAACTAAACTTAGTGTTGGGTCGGGAACGAGTGACCGAACTCTTTTACAGATATTGAAGCATTTTGTCCAGTGTATGCGGTGGCCGGTGGCCCCCGTATTTCCCTCTCTCCTCTTACTCCCTCTCACTTCCATCCTCACCTCCTCGTACATAAGCAACCTCCTCCCTAAATCCATTCCTCCTCCCTCTTTCCTTTAAAACTTTTCTCACTTAGCGACTGGTATTTATGTCAAATGTCAGCAGCGGTGATCGCTTACCATCAGGCGAGCCGCTTGCTCGTTTGTCAGTCTACTCCATAAAAAATACTGCTGCCAGTTATTTTTCCGCGAAGCGATCGTTAGTGGACATAGTTATGTGGTAATGAAATTTCTGGGCATAATAATATCTCACAAATAATATGGAGGATGAGCATAGTGTGGGATCAAGCAAAGCTGTGAACTCTTTGGTGGATCTGAGGAGCACTGTGCTGGACGACAGTGTCTCGCTTACCAAAAGGCACCCCATTCGGCCTTTCATGTAACTATGTTCGCTTAGTAAAAATAATCAATAAGTCAACATCAAGCATATTGTATGATTCTATGTACATACCTACGTTACTTTTTAAATTATAATAGTGACTAGTGCAATGAACTATTGCAGGAATAGTATATCGTTGGCTAAAAGAGCGAAATTGAGGTGACTGATGGAAGTTCCGTATGTATTACTTGAGAAGAAATTTAAAAACTGAACTTAAAAAATCAAGTTAACAAGTCTTAATATTTAGCCAACGTTATGAGAAATCCAACTCAGTTATAATTTTATTCAATTAAAACATTCTTCATTTGAATTCTAATTACTATAATTTAGAAGAGTAAATTGACTTTCTCCCATTGCCGATAAGGACATATGCACAGCACCGTATGGTATAAATAACAATTATAACGGCATAAAGAAGCCTAATTTTACTAGATCCAATAAATTTTCTAAACTGTGTGCAAGAAGAAAAAAAAACGATATCGTATGGAGGCAATCATAGCACCTCTGCCGCGCGGGCCTAATGATTTCCTTTGTGGTCGCCGCCTCGTACGGACAGAAACTTAAACGCCCGAGCCTTGTTATTAAGTGTGAATTCTACAAATCGTTCACAAATATTTGCGTCTACCTGTTTCTTTTATTGGCAATCGTTACACACACCGCCTAGACCGAGGGCCTCATAAAAGCACCTCGATTTAGCATGGTAAATTAAGAAACATGCCCGCAATTTGCCGCGATGTTCCATAGACAATACGCTTCGGAGTATAGATAATATTCTACACTATGGATACACGTGTAGTGTGAATTTCAGACGACACGGAGTTCGAGTGAAAAAGCTGTGCATTAAAGCGTTTCAATTACCTAACTACGTCTTTGTGAAAGTCGTACAAACCAACAACAATAAGTATCCATACACTTATTGTATATAGGTATTGTTTATCTATACCTACATTATTTAGTAACCTGAATATTAAATAACTCGGATATGTCACTTGACAAGTAATGCAACGATTTATAATTTTGTTCTGTACCAAAATTTTAGTATAACTTTAATTTAATTCTATTTATAATTGTTTATTAATTTTATTTATGTTTTTTTTTTCTCTTTTGGTTGTATATTTCTGATGCCGATTACATTTTGTTTGGTTAATAAGAATTTCGTCTATATACAATTTAATTTTAAATGAACGTGGAAATATAATATTATATACATAAGAGCTAAATTTGTTGTTTAAAACATAATTATTAGTTAGCATAGTAAGTAAAAGAGATCTTTATTTATTCACATACTTGAGTTGTTAATATTGACACGCAGATTGAAAGAATAATTGAAATATTAATACGATGTGATTTAATTGATACTTCGATCCGTAGACTACGTTCGTGCCTCAAAGGCAGTGCTTCTCAAACTTTTTCCTTTCCTGTTACCCCATCAAAACTTCTCAGTTATGAGTTTGTATCTTGCTTCTCTTAAGTTCTATATATTGTCAATCTTAGCTTTTAAATATACCTACTGTCTCTAGAGACTTTATAGATGCTCATAATCTAGCACCTTAGTAAGTTATAAGATATATTTTAAAAATAATAATGTTAATATTTTTATATTATTTTTTTCAATTTCTCAGTATTTCTGCTATTACCAATATAATTTTAACGTACCCAATGGGATTTGAGGACCCCGTCCAGTGTGAGGTCCAGCCAGTTTGGGAACCGCTGCTCTAGAACAATAAATAAAAAAATATACGATGTTACTACATACTAATGGACGGAAGCTCACTTACAATTACGATTTGGACCAAGGTCTAGTGAGCGGTTATAATTTCTCACGGGATCAACGCGATCACGGAGTCAACATCACAGTCACAGTCACAATATTTAACAGTAACAAAAACAAAACTTTTAAATAGTGGAAAAGGTAAGGTTAAATCACATTGTTTATCATTGTATCAAATAATGAAATGCTGTAAAACAACAATAATATTGTAATATTTATGAAAAAATAATAAAAACATCGTTTTGTCAATCAACTTAGTTTGGTGTAGTTACATATAAGCGTTAATTTACACTGAACTTAAAAATTTCTCACGTATGAAGTAACTATGTATACGAGTATATGTAAAAATATACAGGCCGAATAAATCAGAGGTTTACTGTATTCTAGGCGATTACCGACGCTATGAACATAATCAATGTCTGGTACTCTTTGACAGTTTAATCTTATCATCATGCAATAGTTTATGCAAATTTAAGAATTCACTGATTTTTTCATCAACAGAACTTAACAAAAATTTAAAGGAGACCACGCCTGAAGCCCTTTCTTTAAAAAATAACTGATTCACGATTCAAGGAATTATCGCTGAACCACCTGTAAAAGTCCCGAATTAAAATCATTATAGATGGATTTAATTACCAATGAAATAAAAGTAGATTGACTCAGGTTAATTTAAGTTAGACATTAAGCAAAATAAACTTTGCTTGTTCATCAGTAAAATGTCAAAATAAACCATTTTCTGATCGGTTTTGCAAGTCACGACTTAAGACCTATTCTTGCTCACGCTAAACACTGCACCTATTAAGAACCCAACTGATTATCTTGACAATAGTTGATAATTAACACGGAGCAGTCTTCGAGCTATATGAAGTAACTAGCAAAATTACTTGAGAATACTCTTGTTTCGCAATCTCTTTTACATTTTAGCGATTCGGAGTTTTAAAACAAGCTGTGTGATCTTGTCTATCCTTTTAATCAAGAATATTACTTTGTAATAACTTCCTTAAGATGTCGATTAGTTCGATCTACACGAAAATAATTAATGTGTTTGTTTGAATGTCATTTCATTTTTATTACTTTTATAAATCAACGGAAAAAAATCAACCAACCAGCCTTTGGCGTGGACATAAGCTAATATATATACCTCAAAAAAATTAGACAATCAGGCCAATGTCACGGAAACAAAATCCATCCAATTTCTTTTCTTTATCATATTTCCGAGATAAACGTTCGATATTCACTGGACTTTACTTATGCCCTAGTAATGCCCACCAACCAGTTGCCCTGTTTTAACTGACAACACAATTTCACATTTCTAATACTACGTTAGCAAGAATATTGCGTCTGTTTATATTTAAATAATTCCCTTTTTTAACCTGATAATCAAAGTTATCTTTTCTGCATCTTGATACCTTTCAAAACATCTTGCACCTTGCGCTATACCCAAATAAAAGCTTAAACTAAAAAAAGTTTAGCTTTCCATGAAGGTCATTAGCAATGTAAGTTAGCTAGCAGTCGAGATTAAATTGAAACGAGTTTGTGTAATCTTTTCTATTTTCGTAATTTATCCGAGATAAAACTATCTTTTCCTAACCGAAAACTAAATCAGAAAATTGTTAAAATCACACCAAACTGTTAAAGAAGGACTTACCAAACAGACATTTGTAACATGGGTAAGTACTTTATTTTAATTTTTAGAAAGATTTTGCTATCCAATTAAACATTTATCCCAACCGACGGCAGGCTCGCTACTGCCAGCCCTGAACGATCATTGTTAAGTCGTGGACGCGTTCAACAGTTTAACGGGTTATTTTCTAATACTCGTATAATGTCCTTTTTATTGAGTGTAAATAATTGAGCTTGTATCAGTGCCGCGGCCGCCGCCATCTGCCCGAGTACGTTTTACACTCGTTTTCGGATTTCCCACTTAACTTTAATGCTCTCGTAAAATTTTACGTTTCCCCACATCCAAGCGACTAAGCACCGTATCGCGCCCCGTATAAAGTCGAAAATTTATAGTGCGGTGGAAATGTATATCACTCTGTCGGGACTCAAAGGAACTGTTGACCGGGCACTGTTCAAACGGACCCGTAATACGTCCTTAAGTTGAGGCAGTAAGAGTTAATTTGCAGTGTTTTTTTTTTGATATTATACTGTAAAGGATTGTTGTTCAGTTATTACAATATTTGTTGTTGTCGGTTATTTATTTGAGTAGTTGTCAGGGCTTATGTCGTCGGCATCGTGTGTTGGTTCGGTGCATTTTGTTATATGACGCACTGAGCCGGAGTAATTCCGTAATACTCGGACATTACAATCTGCTGCCGTTAAACAGCCAAAACAAATATTATTACTTTCGTCGTCAAATGCGTAACATATGTTTGTATTTGGATCCTTACTAGAATGTTGTTGAATACGATTTAACAGTCTTAGAGTGAAGAAGCATAAGGAAACATCTATAATCAAGAGGACTCAATAGACATTCGTATAGATTTCTCTTTTTTATATTTTGCAAACGGAGAAGTTCACGCAGCAATAAATTGTATATCAGATTTTGATTGAGCATTTTACTCTAAACTTTTTCTAACACAACAGTTCACAAAAACATACAACGTACAACGAACCAACATATTTTATTTTAAATTTTACGAAAATTGAAAGTTAATTTTTGTTCATAGATTTATACTACAGCTATTTGTCAATGATATCTTTTTTTATATCGCGATTAATTTATTTTTAATTTAATGCTGAAATTACTGTTTAATTGTCAGAGGAAACCAAAACTTAAAATGAGTTCTGTATGTTTTTCAAATAAATATAGATACTGCTTTTGATATCATTACATTAATTTAACATTTAAATAAATTAATCAACAAGGCCAGTGACCAGTTCGTTTACTATCAGGTGAACCGATTGCTCGTTTGCCTTTTAATTCAGAAAATGTCTATGGTAGTGTGTAAATCATATTTACTAGTTACAATACAAAATCGCCTATACAGCAAGATTTTATCATGATTTCAAAGACGCCAATTCTGTTTTGCAATATTTAAAAGATTTCCATAAAATCTTTTTATTGACACACACAAGATTTTTCTACATATATACCTTTTCTATATTTATCGGTACACATAGATCGATTAAAAAATTACAAACTTCCGAAATTACCTTGGCCGATATCCCACTTTTCGATCTTAGACAATTTGACATTTATAGCCAATAAGAAAATTCCTGCTAAATTTTACTCTCGAACTTGGTCTTAAGTAGATTTTTAGAAAAATCGCAACACAACCACTATCTGTAATTGTGTGAGGCACAAACGCAAAAACAGACATGGTATTGATATAAACTGTAATTACGCCATCAACTGAGTTATAATCACACAAATTATAAAATATAATAAGGAACAAGATGAAAATGAAATACTGTTTTGGCTGTATACTCGATCGTCTCTGGCGCAAATTCAACTTACTCTATAAATATATTTTACGTTCTGTTGTTACATGACAATTAAAAGCACCTTCAGTGTTTCACTTATTTCTTAGGAAATAAAGTGACAAGATGACCATGTTAAACCAAATAGAAACTTTTCAAACGTTGCGCGTCGCTCCTCACAGAGATTAAGATAAAGAGAGAAGATCTTTACGTCCAGTAATTGCTAACAATATTGCCCTTACTCAGTAGTGTTTACACATCACTGCTTGACAGACAGACCGCAAAAGAGTCCCATCACTGGTAGTTTTATAAACTGAATATAGATTACCTTATTCCTAGCAGTAAATTGCGAGCATTATTATTGTTAAAACAACCTACAAATACCTACTGCATTTTAAAATGAAAAACTCGAATTTAAAATAAAAGATTTTCTTTAATTTTGTAACACAAAAAGGTCGTGCGGTTCTTGCCATTATTTACTTTTTTCATGTTAATATGTTATATTAAAAAAAATTGCCTGTTAGGAAAATAAACAAACATAGATTTTTTTTAAGTCTAAAAACAACAAAATAGAAGCGTGACAGTGAATCGCGTGGGTTTTTAATCCATTTAACAATATTTGATGGTTAATTCGAAGGCCGAAGCCGGTAACATTACATCAATTCACGAACGTAATCGTAAACCCCATACAATGGGATGTTTCAATTCGCCTATGGCTATTGCGTTAATTATTTAACGTCATCGTACGATTTGTTTGCCGCTAGCCCGCCGACAGATGGCGCCGTCGCCCGAGGCTAAATCGCCTCCCAAATTTACCACAAAATTTAATTAACTGTGAATCGAATTCGATTAGACAAAATCGAGAAGCTAACATATAAAAGTTGCAGTTTAAATGTTTATACTAAAGTAATTAGTGAGGCCGTTAACAAAACTCGCTTTTGTTCCGCGCAATATGTTCTATCATTATGGCTTTTTATACTCCGCAGTTATTTTAATTAAATCAATATGGATAGTATTGAGTTACATTTTGTTGTTTAGCAGTTGAAACTGATCAATAAGTAGTTTTACTTACAGACTTCAAAAAATTATCTTTTCTAGAGACCTGATAACTTTGTGACATATTTTGTCGAAATCAGATTTTGCTTGCGAAACGGAAAATAGTTTTGTCTAACTACGGCGTTCAGCAGTGATTAAAAAGTTAAAAATTAAATTTGCCATTTGCTTTCACAACAATTTTATTTGTTTCTTTCTTGTTTTTCTTTAAAAACACACCTCTATAAAGGTCGAAGGGCCATTTTCACAGGGTAACAATCAAACCCACTACAGAGGCAATAAACCAATCAATTACATATACCCGAATTGCGTGGCAACAACATGCATTTTATACTATATATTCTAAATGTATGCGAAAGAAAATTTTCATTAAAAATTATTATATAGTTATTAGATCAAAAATTGTGATGTTTATATTTTTTTAATTGGTTAGGCGGCAAACGAGCAAGCGGCTCACTCAAGCGATCACCACCGCCCATGGACATTCGCAAATGCAGCCTTTAAGGTAGGAATAAGCTTTCTACTTGAAGGACCCTAAGTTGTATCGGTCCGGAAATACCGCTGGCGACCACCCAGTGCACAAGCTCGTGGTTCGTGGCAGGAAATTTTCGCGAAAACCGCACGGTGGTGGAATACCATCCATCTATTTTTTTTTCTATAAAGCCAAGTGCGTACAAAGTACATTAAATGTTGTTTATTTTGTTTAATTATTTTAATTCAATTATATTATTCGAATTTATTGTATTTGTTTTTTTAATGTAATTGGATGTCAATGTTTTCACTTATTTCTTGTATAGCACGTTAGGGAGTATTTCAAATGTAAAGTTTTGTTATAACCTTCGACTTATTGTGTCTTGAAACGCTGACGCCCGCTCACTTCTAAATCGGTGAATACATTTCGTAGTTTAAGATTTTTACTCCCTATCAAGTTTAATGGCTTTTCTTTTTATCGCTAGCTTTTTCTTAAAAGACTCTTATATAATTGCTTACATTTTATTTCTTATGTTGTGTTCTCCAGTGGCGTTGGTGTCAAATAATTTTTCTTTTCTTTCTTTCTTTCTTAATGCTTACACACAGACAGTAGACTAGCTGACAACGCGGTAGTAGTTGTTTAAGATGTCCACAAGTAAAATACAATATAAAATCAATAAAATAAGTAGCGGATCGCAGCCGCAGACGATCTTTCGAGCGGGATGCTTATTTCGTGTTACACTTTGGAAGTATGCGCTATCGGGATTTCGAGATCGTTGCATTACACCGAACAAAAGTGCGATAATCTCCTAAAAGGTGTTCGTGGTGGCGTCGGTAATTAATATTTGGGAGCGGTCGAGACGCCCCGCGGCGGCTGTGCACCGTCCGCCTTTGTAACGCGCCGACCATCAACGCATTTGTCAAGTTAGCGAGCGGCAAAGGTGTGAATGGCTTTTTACCTCCACCATTATTAATGACAATGATAGAAAATATTGTTTTTTGTTACGCCAGTGTTGATTGTTGTCAATTAGTTTTTTGCCGCGGCCGAGGCGTTCGGATCGAGCGTGACCGATCGATTCATTTCGTTTTGAATTGAATGTTTGGATTAAAATATGTATGTACGTGCGGCGGGCTTCATTAAATCCTTCGGTATGATTGAGTACTCGCATCGTTGTTTTGTCTCGCTTTATTGTTGTATCCGCTGATGTGATATGATAAAATTGACGTTCGTCGGTTAGTGCCATTATCATGCGTTACAAATAATTTAATTATTTGAAGTTCTGATACTTGAATGGCTTTTTATTTATTTAAGTATGTTACGCTATGCCTGATGAAGCCGAAGCCTAACAAATTGAATAGTTACTAGATACTCGATGAAGTTGGATATTTACTAAAGCAAAAGATGGGGTTTTGTGTTATTTACAACAAGATAAGTTTAATAAGATTATCAACAACCGGGAATGTATTTTGACTATTATCAATTTATTCCATTGTAACGTTACATGTCAATGTCGATGTATAAAATGAGCCGAATCACGTAACCGAGGAAAAGCCTCTCAATACCCCAACACACCCCTCCGAGAACAATGCATAATAAGCGCGAACATCGACTATCCATTTTCTTTTTAAGCCACAACAACGGCGGGGGCACGAAAAGAATGGAAACAATTGAAATTTAAATATTTCAAGAAAAATACTTTCGCAACGTAATATTGTTCGCGGCTGAAAGGGAAGGGCGCCGAGGAAAATGTTGCCTTTTATAATCTGTACACCCTTTGTTACGAACGTACGGTGATTATTTAATGCGATGTTATTTCGTTTCGCGATGCTCGGGAAGTTTTTTTAAATAAAGTTATTTTTATACGCAAGATGAATAAATCCAATCGTTTGATTTTTATTCAATTTTGTAACATTTTATTTTTGAATTGAAAATAGAGCAAGTGATTGATTACATTATTCTCAACTTTCCTTCACTATTTAATCATACTTAAGCATTGCTTATAATTTCGACTACATCCCAATCTATATATATATATATATACCCACGAGTAGACATCCAAGGGAAAGCCGTCATGACTTTACTAACAGCAAACTAGCGCCGTAATATGTTCTGTTTTTAAATATTGGTATCATGAAGTGTGTTTGCAGACATCAATTTACCGTTTTTATTCTGGGTGTTAAAGAATAATAATAATGTCCCTCCCGACCGATCCCGGCCATGGTGGCCGATCTACAAGAGATCAACCAAGTGCGCAGGATATACTAT
>DWHO01004656.1:0-10889 GCA_018247575.1 Eurytides lysithous rurik
CTCCCTCTCTTAAAATTTACCCCCTTAAAGACTGGCAACGCATTTGCAAGTTGAGTAATGATGCAAATGTTCATGGGCGGCGGTAATCGCTTGCCATCAGGTGAACTGCTTGCTGGTTTGTCAGCCTTGTAAATACAAAAAAAAAAATATTTTATGATAGGCCATTGTTGATTTCTATATTGATGTATGCAAGTAGCTTTTAGACACGCGTCTGAGCACAAACTCTTGTACCGTAAGTACAAATTTCAGCACTGCTACGAATCATTTCTTTTATTCCAATTTAAACGTTCAATAGGTTTACATATATAGAATTTAAAAAATTGACGTACAACGTTTGCCAGTCGATTTTTAATCAGAAGAAAGCTTTATTTCCAATGAAGTTAAGTTATTACATTAATAAGTAAAAGATATAATAAAATTATATATAGGTTAATAATCTTAATGTTATCTAAGAGTATGCAAAGAATTTTGAAAAGACCAAAAGAGATGGAAGTCTGAGAGTACAAGGTTATATTGTGGAAGCATTAACACTTCTCAACATTTCTTTCAATTTTTGCTGAGTGGTTAAAGATGTATGATCTGGCGTTATCATGATAAAGGACTACGCCCTTTCTATTTATCATTTCCGATTGTTTTTCCTCAATATCTTTTTTGAACCACATCAGCTGATGGCAAAGGTCCGGATTAATAGTTTTGCCCGGCATTTATTGCCGTAACTCATAATTATCGCTGCCCTTATAATCCCACCATATACACAGCACCGCCTTATTGCGTTTTAATCCGGATTTCGCTACCGTCCGTGAAACACGTTCTTGTCGCGATTCACTTTTTATCACCAGTGATCAATCTCTTCAAAAATGTATCGGTTTTATGAAGTTTAAACAGAGAATCGTAAATAAGCGCACGATTCATTAGATCCTTTTCAGTGAACTAATGTACACCAAAATATCAAGCTTTTTTGTAAACCCAGACTTATTCTAATGGGTTAAAGTGTTTTGTGGTTAATCCTTTAATCCTTCTTTAGCTACTACTAATATGCCGATCCTGCTCCACTTTTTCACAAATGTCATTGACTATCCTCCGACCAGAACGACCTGCATCTTTGATATGAAATTTCTCCCACTGAAAATGCTTAAACCAAATTTATGCTGTTTTTACTGACACTGCATTAGGTCCAATTTTTTTTCGCAGCATATGTAGTTTTTTTTCCCTCGTAAAACTCAAAGTCATCTGAAACTGGAAAAAAAAAATCAAATTACCGCTTTATGACACAAATAAAAATACATGCGTCAAAATTACCTGGCTTTGGTTTGTTTAGCTTGTCTTTCGTACAATGTTACACTCTATATAGCATTACACCTACTCTTGATAACAAAACAATTAAATAATTAAAATTATCTTTTAAGTTGCCAAAATTAGTAAAAACTGCGTTGCGTGTATGTTCTTTTGTTGCTTTGATATCCTAGCCCGTAAACCCTGACATACATACCGAACTTTCTACGAAATTCGTTGCATCAAAATAATATCTCCCATCTCGGACCGATCGTTAAAGCTATAGCGGAGAGAAGGATGGCGAAAATCCATAACGAAAATTAAAGCAACACTCGTCATATTGACTATTGCAAAATTAGAGGAGAAGCACGAAGTGTTAATTCGAATGATACTTTCGAATGGATTAATAGAGTGTGGTTAAAATTGACAGAAAAATAAGCCCTAAGTGACATTTTCTGATGAAGCAAGAATTTTCTATATATATATATTCTATCTATCCCAGATGGAACTTTGAAATTTCAAGGGGAAAAAAGTGTGTGAGAGGAAACTCTCGAAGAAGCGCATTACAGTGCTTGGGGTTGCTAATATGGATGGTACAGAAAAAAAACTGATGGTAATAGGCAAATCGAAAATTCCACGGTTTTTTAAGAACACCAAAAAATTGCCAGTGCCTTACAAAGTTAATAAATCAACTTGAATGACCAACTTTTTAAGGAAGAAGTGCAAAAGTGAGATGTGGAATTAAGGGGTTGAAAAATGTTATTTTGACATTTTGTTGACAACTGCCCTACCCACACTTTTATGTCAGACCTTCAAAACATAGAGTTGGCATTTCCTTTCTTAAATACGACTAGTGCCTTACAGTCAATGGATCAAAGTGTGATTAAAAGCCTCAAGGGTCAAGGCAGAAGAAAATTATTGATGGTGCTAGTCGAATCTGAGGGTGAAATTTCTGTTAATATGCTGCAAGCAGTAAAATTTTTATCTAAAGCCTGAGAAGAAGTGAGATCCACAACTACACAGCACTCTTTTCGACATACTGGATTTGTGCCAATTCTACGAGTGATAAGGTGGAAACAGAATCGGGGTTTGATAGCGACGATGAAATTTCATTAACTGAGTGGCCACAACAGTTCGACATGAAAGGAAATTTTACGGAAAATCTTCAAACCTACATCGAAGTAGACGACTGCCTGCTTACTACAGCTTGACTCACAGACAGAGAAATAAGGAGATGAAGAAGATGAGACGAATGAGCTTGAGCCCCCACTCACCATTAAAGAAACTCTGGTAGCAACTAAATTAATGGAAAAGTACTTCCTTTATCACCAAGATGCCTCAATATCACAAGATATGTAAAAAATGAGTAAATAAAAACGACTATAACATTACAGGTGCAGCAAAAGACGTCTTACGAAAATAATAGACTATAAGCAATTACGTTCAAATAAAATTTATTTTTTATGTAACTACTAACACTTAATCTGAAATAAACTTTTTTCTCTTTTTAAGGTAGTGATTTTTCTTCTCTCCATTTAACGACAACTTTCTATAACGCAATAAAATGCACAGTCCGTTCAGTGTGATTTCAGTATAGTATATAGTAGGGGTGGGCAAATATTTTGATAGTCGGGCCACATTGCAGATAAAAATCTGATAATGTGTATAAGTATTGCTTACGATTTACATTTTTTTTATGCACCAATCTATGTTAGACAAAAATTAATATTTGTGTTTTTAATAATAATATATAGAATGCATTAGGGGCCAGACTAAATTCTACAGGGCCGCCATTTGCCCAGGCCTGGTATATAGAGTATAAGTTTATCATATAAATTTACATAATAAAATGTAAAACAGCCGGGCACAAGAATTTTAAATATATTTCATAATTTAAAAAATAATTAAATACGATGTGTATTAAAATGTATCATGATAAATATTTATTAATATTTCATAAAAAAAAACCAATGAAAAATTAAACCAATAACCTTTTACAGGGCCGTCGACATGTCGCGGTAAAAGGGCACGGACAGCATTCAGCGCTCAGCAGATCAAGAGCTTGGAGGCTGAGTTTGAGAAGAATAGGTATCTTTCCGTAGCAGCAAGGGGCAGGCTCGCGAGGCAATTAAGATTAACAGAAACACAGGTATGCGTAGATTATGCGGCGGAGCAGTTTTAGTTAATTTTATCCGAGTTTCTATCAAACTTGAACTGCATGTTACAAATGTGCCGAACGACGCTTAAAAAAGAGAGATTGCTGGTTCGAATCTAGCGGGCTACTAACTTTACGTTTTGGTTTCTTATTTGGGTAAGAGCAGTATTTGCAAGCTCGCATGTATTTTGAGTTAACTCCGGAAAACTCAGTGCTGCCATACACAGTATGAAAGCCAATGTTTTGTAGGCATTCTTAATCCAGCATTGATCGTGGCTTTGGGTGCGCTTTAGAGCCGAGGTTGAAGGAGATGTATACAGCCTGTCTTGCTCAAAGCATAATTCAACAATAGAGGAAGATACAAACGCGTTATTACTCAGGTTCAAGGGCGTTACGTAGACTTTTTCTCCACCTATAAGCCGATAGTTTTTTTTTTATGTCTTAAGCTGACAAAAGAGCAAGCGGCTCACTTGATGGTAAGTGATCACCGCCGTCCATAGATATTTGCAGCATTGCAGAAGATATAAAAGCGTTGCCAGTGTTTGAGCGGATGAATTTTTGAAAGAGGAAGAGAGGAGAGAACGATCAGAAGGGGGAGGGGATAAAGGAAAAGGCAGGGAGGGAGAAAGAGGGAGGAGGAGGATGGGCAACCAGCCACCTCACTCACCGGACGATACGCGGAGGCAAAACTACTTCCACTTTACGCCGATTTTCTGTGAGGTCGTGATACTAATCCGGTTCGAGCCGGCCCATTCAGCAGCGGAAGCAGCTGCGTGGCTCTACCACCGTGAAGTGTGTTGCTGGGATGATGTAAGTGATCATTTTAAATGAGTATTTGCCGGCACACCGTGGAGCACTTAGAACGCATCATTAAATTTAGCGAAAGGTTAGTTTTTTTGACGCCCATATAAACCGCTATCGACATTAGACCAATGATGGGATACCTCAGATCAGACAGATATATGTTGGAACTTCTGAACAAGCACTGTGTCGCGCTTTTAGAATTATAGGAGTGTGGTGACTTTAGGAACGTTTTCATAATTAAATTTATTTGTGTGTATTATTAAGTGGTGCCCACCACTTAATAATACACACAATCCTGATTCTTCAATTAGCTATGTTCCAGTCAGCGCTTCGAACTTCTTAGCTTTGGCCTTGTCACCCAGAGATATAATATGACAAGTCTTTTTGAGAAATAATTACATTACGATTCGAATGGAAAAACTAGCGATGGTTGCTGGTGATACAACCCCAGAATGACTTTGCAGAATGTTATCACTTAAAAGTGGAAGACCCCGAAAGACTTCTTCCATTACCGAATATGTACGGTTCCTGTATGGAGATCATGTTTGGCCTGACTCGGACAGCCAGATTTTTACGCTTTTACGGAAGCCAAAGAGGTCGTTCACGTTTTTGGTCGTTTTTGGCTTAATGAGTGTCAGGTGCACTCCCGCTTTTGCTCCTATACACCTTGTTTTCTCTCACATTTCATCACTATAATATATTCCATATAGTAGGTTGCTTTTTAGTAAATCAGCCGCCATAGCCGAAGTCTATATATGTGTAGACGTTCGCACACAAAGACGCGTACATATCATCATACGCTGCATATGTATATATTTATTGCTCCTACCTATTGATTAAGGGAGTAACATATATGTTCTTTACGTGTTTGCAAGTTTTTACATTGATATTTAATGTTTGTTTTTTTTATTTCAGATAAAAATATGGTTTCAAAATCGGAGAACGAAATGGAAACGAAAATATACCAATGACGTTGAACTCCTGGCACAACAGTATTACAGTAGCTTAGGTATCGTTACGCCAAGACCAATGTTTGTGGGTGATCGTCTTTGGATTTTTAACTACCCAAATAGAGTACCTGCACCACATCAATCATGGATAAAGTCGATAAATAATATTGGCAGCATAAATAGTTCTGCACAAATAGATAGAAGCATGTGTAGAAACTTACAAAAACCCGATATGCCACCATTCTTTGTTCCTGCGTCATCGACGACGTGTCCAAATGAAAGAGTATTTTTGAATATGGAACGAAATTTAAATATTGCTAACAATCTTAAAATACACGCACAGAATCGGATGGTTCCAATACCCAGAGAAGTATATAGCAATATGTCGACTGTACAACGAAATATGGATATGTATAAAAACAATATATTAAGTCATAATAATCATACTTCTCAAGAGTCAAGCGTAGATCATTTAAGAAGACTAGAAGAAAATTTTAGTATCTGAAATGTATTTCTCAAAATAGTTTAATTGTATGTATTTGGATAAAATATAAGTAATCATAACTAAAAATGAAAACAATTCGTTTTTTTGGTCATACCGATACATCAAAGTGAAATTTGGGAATAGTTAAGTTAGGAATAGTTAAATAAAAATACAATCGGATTATGACACCTAAGTATATCCTAAGAATTTAGATCCAGTTTACACAATTTTAGCTATAAGTTTAGTTTACCCCTTTTCTCAATATTGCATTTTTAACCGTCTTACCAGTGACCTAAAAAAAGACCAAGATCATAGGCATGCTGAAGCCGGACTACAAAGTCTTCTCGCTAGTTATCTATATTAATTAAAATTAAGAGCGTTTACTGCAAAAAAGACTAAAATAATATATTTATTGTAATAATCTTATCCCCATCAGTTAGGCAATATGGCTTTCGGCCGAAACATTCCTTGCCCCTAAAAATTTATTATCCAACGAAACAAATTCCAAAACGTGTCATCGTGCCCTAGTCTTGTACGGATTCATTTTTCAATATTTTGATGTCAAAATGACTCAGCAATGTCAGGCACAATAATTGTATATCTAAACTGCCTTCTGTCCTCTTAAAATTTCAGAAGCTCTTTTACATAGCATGGACGTTTTTAGCGAACCATTTATCTCAATGTAGATTAAAGAGCCCTCTTTGAGTCCCCTAACCCAAAGTGAACCATTCGCTCAGGGTTCCAGCTTCCAAATCCATCCATGTATTCATCACTTTACCGATAATGGCCAGTCAAGAAAAATGTTAGGGCAAATCAGATTCAAACGCATCCGTTTTTAAATATCGTTTGCGCAACATTAAGTCGTTAGTCATTCATTGAGTCATTTATCATTCATCGTCATTGAGAACAAAAAATTAACAGGGTCGAAATCCAGGACTCAAAAATACTTTATATATTTTGTCATCATCGATCATTTGTGTCTAATAACCAATAGTTCCTGAATACGTAAATGTACATATTTTCGGTGGTATTACTTATAGTGCCGCAAGACTTTCAAAGCTAAGCGAGTCATATGGGGGTGATGTACCTACTTTAAAGTTTAAAAATAGGAGTTGGTGAAATATCTTTCATTCTTAATTAAATAACTTTAATCTTTTATTATATATTTTCTCTTTATGCTTATACGTGCAGTGTCTCATTTTTTATGAGCGTAAGCCAAATTAATGCAAACTTTTATGAAAATGCATTCTGGCATAAATACCAAAATAGCATAATGTTTACGCAATTTTAATAAATTCTTTAAAATTATATGTATAATAAAGATTTAAACTGATTAGTGTATCTTCAGAATGGGGGCGTTATAAGGGCGGCCCCAAACTTGAACTTTAAATCCTAAAGTATTTGAAAATATTTGTGTCAATTTCAATACCCAGGTCCAAATTTTACGATTACACAATCTTACGGCTTACGTAGAGTGCTTCCGTAAAGACCTACGTGCTTATAGTCTATCTATGAACCTTCTTTGGAATACCGAACCCGTTAAAATGCTATGTTTCCATAAGTTGAATAGGAGCTACTATACTCTAGGGCAATACAAAATATAGGGAATATAAAATTATATATTAGACATACAAAATATGCGGATTGTTCACTAAGGGTCGCTAGGGTTCAATTTGCGTAGCATAACTGCGTTGTCAGTTGATTGTTCAATGATGTGAACCCTCAAAGTCGCAGCTTTCTGTAGTTCCAAAAAAATGTTTTTTTTTGTTTTGAATTCACTTATTCGAATAAGTTGCACATTCGGTTGACTTCAGAGTTCTACTCAATACTACTAATAATTCATAAAAAAAAACTCAATAGAAAAAATCGACAGACTCTAATCGTAACACTATTCGAGATTAGAATTTACGACGGTTTTTTTAAACATTTCAAATTACTGGCGAAGCTTATTAATTGGAATGATTAAATGTAAAAAAAAGTAAAATATGACATTTAAAACCTTAACAAATTTTGACACTACGTGTCACGTCGCGTCATATTACATCCGTAAGTGTACTGTCAGTGTCAGTAAGTGTTACTGTGGTTGCGGATGTTAATGTTGTGACTGTTGCAATAAAAATCGTAGTTAAATGTGTTAAATATAATTCTCTCTCATCCGTTTTGAATTACTGCATCAAATACATTATTTTATTTGCTACACCGGAAAATTTTTGGTATTTTCTTCACATCAAATTTAAAGTAATATTTTCAACCGGGTATTCCGGTTAATTTAGCAATGTTTACAGTTCATGTTACAATAAATGATGGAGATATAACTCAAACGAGTAGACCATGGACCAGATCGTTGTTTAGTTTTTAGTAATTCTGAAATACATAATGTTCACAATGCGGATGAATCTACGAAGACTGACAGTGTTACTTGTTGCGGTTGGAACGTTATGGTTTCTTGTTTCGCATTCGTCTTTATTAGAATTGCCAAGTACTGTTTCCCCACGACATAGCATCGTAGACATAGAAAACAGAATTAGCAAACTTCAGCTTCAGATGAAGCAGCAGTTAACAGACAGCAATAGTTTATTGGATCAAGTAAAACAACATTTGAAGAAAAATAGAAACAATTTCGACAAAGAGGAACCTAAAGATCCTTTTCAAAATGAAATAGATGAGGAGAGTAAGTATTTTTTAATTCATATACTTCAAAAATGATTTTTTTGTTTTAGAGTACTATAGTTTCAAGTAACAAAGTTTTAAGTAAAATAACTATCCTTCATGTATGGTACCTTAATTTTTTGACAAATATAAACACTTATTTTTCTAGACAGCAATGCATAGCAGATTGCATAGTAATTTACTTTTTTTTAAATGGTTAAAATCTCGTTTCATATAAGATTCTAGAACCTACAATATTTTTGCACTTTAAACTTAAATAATGTTAATAGCTATTGTTGTGTTATTTTAGGTAGAAATTAAAAAATAATATTCATATTAAAACAATTTTCTTTCTCTAATATTTTTATTCTATTTCTTGCAGTTTATGAAATTTAAATCTATTTCCAATTATAACAATACTACATTCCATATTTTAATAACCCCATAATCTAATAGTGTTTATTTAATTATGCCAGTTACTTTTTGTTCGGTTTAAAAATAAAATAAATAATGTTAAAGTTATATTAGATAATGTATTAAATATAACTACTTTTTTAATTGTTTTATTTATTTTAGCATTTTGGTTAATATATAATTATATTTTATAGATTTGTTAGAAATAAAAAAGTAATCGTTTTCACTTCATTTGTATAAAGTGTAGGTTTAGACCATTAAGTTCCTTTATATAGCTTGTAATACTAAAAATGGTGTAGATGTTAAAAACATAAAGGTCATCATTGTATTTTTGATATTGATATCATCACATATGATAGCTAAATTGTATATGTAAAAGTTTTAGTAGGGGGATTTGGGTATCTTCACCAACCAGTCCAAGCAAGAAATAAAATAAAATGGCTTCAAAATCTCTGATTATTTTGAACTAAATCTACCTTGTTTTAACTTACATTTTTTAACTAACCTGTTTCTTTGTAAAATTTATTTAAATTCACCTTATGCATTGATGAAGCTATGTATTGATAATATGCCAAAGCAAACCATGCTATTTATAACAAATCTTAGCAAAAATTGTCATATTTAGCTCTATGTATTCGTATGATGTTTACTTATGGTTAAGAAAGGTAATGTTCATTAAAATATCTTTCATTTATTCTTTCTATTACAATTATGTAGGTTACATAATTGTAATAAAGTATCATTACTATTTACCATATTTATTTCTAAGTTGACACTGGTAGATGAGGTAGATAGTCTAATATTTTTGTTAAATTTTAATAGTATCCATTTAAAAGCACACAAAGACTTGAAATTTATGTGTGTTTTGTATTACACTAGGCATAATAGTTTTTCCCCGACATTAAAAAAGTCATCATCTGCAGTAGATATGTGTTGGCTATGAAAAATGTCTGAAGCAGACAAGTCAGGATCAACAAGCATCATAGTTATCCAGCATTGATACAAAGATATAAATATCAAAGAAAAAAATGTCTAAATGTCTTGCTAGGGGTGATGAACCATCAGCTTCACACTGCATGTCAAAAGATATTCATTTTCTTTTAAAATAATATATACAAATATATTATTTTCATACAAAAAATCCATGTGTGTGTATATTATATGATAACCTGTTTGGCACAGTTACTAAGCTATTATATTCGGCATCACAGATTGTGGGTTCCATTCCGAAAAATATTTGTATGCACTACTAATAATTATTCTGGATCTAAGCGTTTGTCCATTTGTTTTGTTTGTAAAATGCTCTTGTAATACAAGATGTTTCAATCTTACAACAATTGTTAATTTTTTTAAATATATATATATATAGTGATAAGTATTTTTTTAATCATTGTAAATTGTTAAAATTAATCCTTACAAACATAATCTAAATTATCAATGAGAGTTGTTTTAGTTAAATTTAATTGGACAAACATTATTGCAATCTACCAATCACACAAGTTGATTGCTTTCTGTTTGAATGCAATGCAATGCAATATCCACTGTTATCAAAGCAAATGTCATATTGTGTCACATTATCTGATACGGAATATACTGGCCTTGTGTTTGCGCGGAAGTTAAAAACATTTTTGATTCAAACCCATGTTGAAAATTTTATTTCAATGGATTAGGAGGCAAAGAAGCAGGCTGCTTACCTGTTTTTAAGTGATCACCACCGCCTGTGGACATTTTGTTGGAGCGTTTAAGGTCGAAATTTTTGGATGGGCAAGGGAGAGGAGGGGGAAGATAATGGGCCACCTCACTCAAACGAGGAAGCCAAAACTCACTAGTTTTGGCTTTCGACCTCACAGAGGATCAGATGGCACTCCATCTGATTCCATCCATCTAAGGTTGTAGTACTTACCCGGATCTAGCCAGCCCATTTAGCAGCCACGAGAGCTACTGCGTAGCTCTACCGCCGTTAAATACATACAATAGGATAGATTTTTTTTTTACCTGGGTAAAATTTAAGTAGATAAAATTTATTATGGTTTTTAAACATTAGTCGTCTGCCTTCCCAATTATTAATCAACATTGATTATAAAGATTACCGTTTCAATATTAAAAATAAATCTTCTTAAACAAAAAAAATAATATATACATACAGGCTGCTATTTATGTA
>DWHO01004657.1:0-10888 GCA_018247575.1 Eurytides lysithous rurik
ACCACGACCTCACAGAAAATCGGCGTAAAGTAGGAAGTGTGTGTGCTTCCGCGTGTCGTCCGGTGAGTGAGGTGGCCGGTGGACCATCCCCCTCCCCACCCTCCCTCTCTCAATTCCCTCACTACCTCTGCCTCCACTCCCGATCCCTCCCTCCTCCTCCCTCCCCATCACTCATTTTCCTTCCTTCTTACAAAAATTGTACCCCCCATCCTTAAAGGTTGGCAACGCATTTATAAAATTTATAGTGTTGCAAATGTCCATGGGCGGTAGTGATCACTTACCGTCAGGTGAGCCACTTGCTCGTTTGTCAGCTTGCTCTGTAAAAAAAAAGCGGGTCACCAGATAGTAAGCGATCACTCATGGACATCCGCAACCTCAAAGAAATAGCGAATGCGTTGCCAGTCTTTAAAATGGCATTAGGGAGAGAAAGGGGGTGGAGGGGAAAAGAGGGAGGAAGAAGGGAAGAGAAAATATAGGAAGAGGGTGGGCCACCGGCCTCCTTACTCTCCGAACGAAATGCGGAAGCACAGTCACTTCCACTTTACGCTGATTTTATGCGACCTCGTGGTACTAACCCGATTCTAGCCGTCCCATTCAGCGTGGCTTTACCACTGTATAAATCGTGGTGAGATGTCAAATAGCTTGACCACCTCAGCGCGCTTAATGATTAGCGATGCATTTGTCCACAACTGCACAGTCACCTATTTGATATAATTCTAGTCAAATTTTTTGAGAATTTGAAGAATCAAAGTCAAATATTAGAGAAGAATTTCTGATGTAATTACATAACGTTTCAGAAAGCTCAGTTATTTGAGAGACGCTTAACGTAAGGAGTAAGTAACATATAATATTGTATATTTTAATAGATATCCAAACAACTCTGCGATATAATTCCAGGTTAAATGTTTTACTACAAAAAATTCTTCCAGGCCTTATTCCGTTCCGTGGCGATGATGGTACCGGACTATGTATTGATATCCGAGATAGAATTATACGCCTTTGGATATTTGAACGCGAAGCCTTTGGCAGTGAAGATTGTCGCCACTTACAAATTATGCTCTGAACAGTTATCGTCACAGAGTCATTATGATTATGGTAAATTCTCTATCATATTTGTTAACAATTGCTTCTTGAAATTTCAATCCTTATATTAAAATCTAATACAATACTTCATAGTGTGGAAAAATCTATTAGTACTTGTATTATTTATTAATATAGATCAGAAATGTTTCACTCTGTATAAATATAACAGAATCAATCAATGAAAAGACAAAGGATTTTTATTTCCTTTACTCCATGTTTTTATGCTTCAAGGTATGCGCGCCGTAAAATCTGTACTCCGTGCTGCCGGTGCATTAAAACTGCGCTATCCAGACGAAGATGAAGACGTAATCTTGCTTCGTTCCATCAAAGATGTTAATCTACCCAAGTTCTTGGAGCACGATGTGCCACTTTTCATGGTAGTATCTGTTTTAAAAATGTGTCGAAAATTAGATTTGGTTAAAAAATTGTTATAAGTATGAGTGATAATTCAATTTGACATTTTTGACAATTTAATTTAAATTAGAATTTAGACACTACATATATTTCAAGTTCTCCATATGTATCAAGGCTCTTGTTCATGTCAATATAATTAAGTAGGCTCCTTCATGGAGACTTGATACAAATGAAGACATAATGCAGAGCAATATAATTTAATTGAATTTTGAATGCTATTCAAATTGTATTATAAAAGTTTTTGGAATTAGGTAAATGTATTTTTGGTTATTGTTTATAGTAATATATCCTTATTTCTGAACGCAGGGTATAATTGGTGATTTGTTCCCTGGCCTACCACTGCCTCAGCCCGGTTTGCCGCATCTAGTGGAATGCCTTAAAGAAGTGTGTGTAAAGATTAACTTGCAAGCGAATGACTTCTTCATTGAAAAGGTAAACTTAGGAAAGTTTACTTTAAGGTAGTAGGGACCTAAATGCAACTTCATCAATTGCATAAATTTATTCACTGCCTTTTTAAATGCTTCAAGAGATTGTTCGTTGTTTTTGTATAAAAACAAAAGTCAAGGCCTCATTACACTCTTTAAAATTTTTACGCTTGAAAGTAATTTTCAGCACTGACTATCTGCTAAATTAATAGAAAATTATTTTTTTCTGTCTTCTAGGTGCTCCAGTTATACGAAATGATACTCGTCAGGCATGGACTTATGCTAGTAGGGTATCCGTTTTCTGGCAAAACTAAATGTTATCATGCTTTGGGACACTCCTTGGGTTTAGTTTCGGAAAAGGTATGTAGACTCATTGAGAGTTAAGTAAATTACTATTTTATAATCATATTAAAAATATGATCGTATAAATCTTTAAATAATATGTTTAAATATTTTCTTGCTTTTAAATAATTGTTTAACCGTGATACGAAGGGGCTGATGGACGAGCACGCTGTCGAATGGACGGTTATAAATCCCAAATCTATTACAATGGGCCAATTGTATGGCCAGTTCGATCCAGTCTCTCACGAGTGGTCTGATGGTATTCTTGCCGTCAGTTACAGGGCTTTTGCCGTTTCTCCAAATGATAATAGGTAAACAACTGCCTTATAAATGGAATAAATTTTGTATTGAGAAAATAATAATTTTATATTTGTCACAAAAATTAAATTGAAATAAACCCTAAAAAGCAAAAAAAAATTACATCATCGTTCTTTTACATCATCTTCTTTACTACATCATCATATCTCTGATTTTTTTTTATTTTATTTGTAGTTAAAAAACGCTGCCTCTATTGTAAGACAGAAATGTCTTGTGTTATAGGGGCGTTTTACAGACATAAATCTCACGCGGACAAACGTTCAGATCCGAAACAAATATTTGTAGTTCGTACAAATATTTGCCCCGAGTGGGAATCGAACCCACGACCTACGACACCGAAGCCAATAGCTTAGCATCTGCGCCAAACGGTCATCAAATTTGTTTTGATATTTTTAGCAAGGCATTTTGTAAGTCGCTAAATGAAAAAAAAAATAAGTCGCTTTTATATTTTAGGAAGTGGTTGGTTTTCGATGGACCTGTGGACGCGATATGGATAGAGAATCTCAATACAGTTTTGGATGACAACAAGAAGCTGTGCTTGATGAGTGGCGAGATCATACAGCTGGCCCCTACAACGAATCTTATTTTTGAGCCCATGGACCTTGAAGCGGCGTCGCCGGCGACGGTAAGAAACGAAAGAAGTGATCAAATAAATACAAAAGAACATTTCGTAATGTGTCTAACTAAAGTTTCTGATCGTCGAGATTCTGCTAAAAAAATCATGCAAGACATAAATCTAATATTTAAAAGAGGGATAAGCTTTATTTTTTTGCCGAGCTCAATGAGAAATAGGATGTACATATATTGTTTTATTTACTGAGTATAAAAATTTGAAAAGAACCGCAATTTGATCAAGGAAAACAACTTGACAAAGGAAAATTTCAAAATATGTATAATTCGGCTACAGCTGCTTTCGATGTTACTTGATTAATATAATTAATATTTCAACATTTTTCAAGTGTAATACATATATAAACATTAACAGTTAATTAAACATAATATTGTTATTGGTCGTTCAAGTGAGAGGAACTTAAATAAAGCTTGATATTTTCCATCGTAGGTGTCACGTTGTGGAATGATATACATGGAGCCCAAAGGTCTGGGTTGGAAGTGCCTTCTAGAGTCCTGGCTGAACACACTGCCGCCGGCCTTGCATAGCGTCAACCGTAACCTTATACGCAATCTTTTCAACCGATTTATGTCTCCGTTGTTATGGCTCGTCGAATATTCAGGTCATGCTAAGGTAAATATTTTCACCATATACAGCAATAGTCTATGGAATTGATTATAAATATATTTTATTAATTACAATGTAATATTTTTAGCAAATGTACATTACGTCACGTACAAATCTCGTCAAAGCATGCATGAACCTTTTTGACACATTTATGGATGATTTTTATGATGAAAAATACGTAGAACAGCTATCGGATCTCGACGTGAGAGCTCAGTTGGAAGCGAGTATTTCTAAGAAAGGAATTTGACTGTCAATTTTCTCAGATATGTTGAAAACAGAACTAATTTTTATGTTTCTATTTAGGGAGTGTTCTTCTTCTCGTGTATATGGTCTATCGGGGCTACTATTGATGGTGCTAGTAGACTGAAGTTTGATATGATGTTTCGAGGATTATTAGAAAAAGAATTTCCAGATAAGGTTTTCCAATTTTATATATATATTATATTTTTCTAAAAATAAAACCCTAACCCAAAGGTGAGCCCTTAATATGATGTTAACAATTTATGTTTAACATTTTATTCCAGTTTTCGTATAATATTTATAATAGTTTAGAATAAAAGTTATTATTTCTAACACTACACTTCGTCTTTCAGGTTATTGAAGCTTTAGGTTATCCCCGGCAGATTGCTAAGCCGGAAAAGCAGTACATATTTACTATTCCGAAGGATGGACTCGTGTACGACTACAGGTTTATTAAAGAGGTAACTATTATTGAAAATAAAGTTTCTATGTACAGTTCCATTGATAATTTTGATGATAGTTTGTGATGCACATGTTTTACAGCGGCGTTTCTCAACAGTTAGTTGTCATTGATAGGGACAGGAATATTGTCTGTTTAGGGTAGTGCAGTAATGCCAGTTATTTTTCCGCCAAGCAGTCATGTGTAAGATCTAATGTGTTCCTATTTGAACGGCAATGTCTCCAGCATAGTTTCTGGATATAGAGATATTACATTTCGAATCTCTAGGTATACGAATTACTCGTCTCATCACTTCGTTTCTTGAATTCAGTGTAAAATGTTATAAATATACTTGATTCCGTTAGGGTAAGGGCAAATGGAAGCCATTCCAAGACGACGTGACTGCCGCGCCACCGATAAGCCGCGACACGCCACCGAACCAGATCTTGGTCACTACACTCGACAGCGTACGCTATCTCGCACTTTTCAAACTTCTAGTCACTCATCACAAGCCGGTCATGATGGTCGGACCCACCGGCACGGGAAAATCTTCTTACATTATAGTAAGTAACACTATGTTGAACTAAAACAATTTATAATACATAAAGTGTAAGTAGTAAAATGCCGTATGGATTATATGAGAAATATGATACCAATGGAGTACGGTACCAATATTGATAGTACGGTAAAAGAAGAGGAGCTTCCATATAAACGAGCAAGATAAAGAATATTGGAGTTATAAAATAAATGATTTAATAGTATATAATATTCTATATTGATACTATCAGAAAACACTCTCAGGGTTTTAGAGAGCGTTCAAAATAAAGTGAATAGACATCATGTCTGTCAATTTACTGGCCACTAGTTTTAGATATTCGTTCAAAAAGTAAGGTGTCGCCTGAGCGACACGTTACTCTTTTTTAAAACCTGTCTCTATTCAAGTGTTGCGTTTTAGGACTATCTTGTGAAAAGAGTTGATACAAAAGTATACAAAGCACTTATCATGGCATTCTCGGCACAAACAAATTGTAATCAGACCCAGGACATTATTATGGGAAAACTTGATAAGAGAAGAAAAGGTAAGTATGATTTTTTTAAATACCTTTGTTTCATAAAGAAGTGTCACTAACAATATACAAAATCTTTTTACAGGTTTAAAATTATTTTAAGAAGATCATTTGATGTTAGATTTTAGATTTTAGATTTATGACCAATCACATTAATCTATACTATGCTTAGTAGCAAAGAAGGCTATTTTATTTAATATTTCCATTTTTAAATTAACATTTCTTATAAACAGGTGTCTACGGTCCACCGATTGGTTGTTACAGCGTTGTATTTGTTGATGACGTGAGTATGCCACAGGCTGAATACTATGGTGCACAACCACCCATCGAAGTTTTGAGACAAGGCATCGATTTGGGGCTTTGGTACAACCGTAAGACGAATGCCGCCATGCATCTGATTGATGTACAGGTATGATTGATATACAAAATTAAAAGAATAATAATCATTCTAACAATTTTAACTGCAAAAGAGACCCTGGGGTGTACAAATGCATTAACAGTTAATTATCGGTTAAGTAGTGATGTGCTAATACCACTGCGTTCTGCTTAGAATGACACTGGGTAATAAAGAATATTTTAACTACAATTTTGTCTTTTTTAAGAACATCGGCAACAGAGTATGCATGCCTGACGACAGGTGATGACCGACTCTCGCAAACACCCAGAACATATATGATGCAGACTTGTTGCTAACCGCTGAAAGTCTTCCTGAAGAAGTCACATTCGCTTGAATAAAACAGAAAGAAGAAACGGCAAGGCTGTTGAGTAGCGGGAATTATCATGAAAACGATGTTGTTTTCTATTGGATTAGGTTTACATTATAAGATAATACTGTTTTATTTTAAATTAACCGGACCGTCACCGACCATTCAGCGATATGGTCACGGAATGGACTGAGGAGATAGAATAGTAATCTTGGGGATGATGCATCCTCAAGATTACTATTCTGTGGACTTTTCCTTTATGAAGGATATTATTCTGGACTATCATTTTTAAATCTCCTTTTTCTTTGTAGTTTATGTGCGCCATGGGTAAACCGACGCCTGGAGCCAAGCTTGTGACGCCGAGGTTCACACGCCATTTCAACTTTCTTTGCATCGACGAATTTGAAGATGACACTCTCAAAGTAATCTTTAGTAAAATTATGTTATGGCATCTCGACACAAGGTTAGAGCATAACATGAAACGATTCAGACTCGTACAGATTTTTATGAGTAAGCTGGAGTAACATTTAAAAACTTTCAGAGGCTTTTCGAAAGAGTTTGACCCTTGCATTGATGAGATTGTGGCTGGAACACTAGAAGTGTATAAACAGTGTAGATTGAATTTGTTACCTACGCCTTCCAAGTCCCATTATACTTTTAATTTACGAGATTTTTCCAAAGTAATTCTGGTGAGTAGTACGAAGTTTATATATTTTAGTGCTATGACCGAATGCTAGTTCGTTCCATAATGTCTTCTAGATCTTAAGGGCATAATAAAAATAAAAAATAATAACTGGGGTGTGCTAGTTTCACTTTAAAACGCAGGGCAACATCCCTAGGAAATGTGCAAATATAAACTTTTTGATTTTAAAGTGAAAAAGCCTTCCTTTGTTTATCGTAGTACAGTGATTCAAGCAATCTATAGGCAAAAGCTACAAATACCTGCTTAATTTTTTATATTGAAATTTTTTTATACCATTAAAATTTAATATATTAAATTAAATTTAATATAAATAAACTAAATAATGTAAAATTATTATTAAATAGTTCAAGGAAAAATTCGTCAGAAGCAGAGGTCGCTTTAGTTTTGTTTGTAAGCAACAATTTTTTTTCATTAGGGAGTACTGTTGTCGGTACCAGAAGTGACTCCAGACCTTCAATCAATAAAGCGTCTCTGGGTTCATGAGTGTCTCCGAGTGTTTTCTGATCGACTTATAGAGGACGCCGATAGGCACTGGCTGGTGCAATGTCTAAGAGAGTCCACAGAATTGCATTTGAACGAAAACTTTGACAAGATGCTTTCTCGGTTGTTGGATGATTCCGAACCAAAGGTTAGCATATAAAAAAGTTTTAAAGGTGTACAAGTAGGATAAAGCAAAAAAGACCTTTATAAAGTCACTGTTCAATTGCAGATCACCGACCTTCATTTGAGAAACTTAATTTATTGCGACTTCGCAAATCCAAAAGTGGACACGCGGTTTTACATGGAAACCACAAACATGGATCACCTCAACTCAACAGTGGAGGCATTTTTGGTGGAATTCAATAACATGTCTAAGAAACCCATGAACCTTGTTCTGTTCCGGTGAGCTGTTATTTATGTTATTCTTATACAGGAGAATAAAAAAATATTTCTCAATAATAATAAATATTTTAGCTATCTTCAAAGCTAAGTTCAAATTATCTTATTTTCTAAAACTAGGTACCACTCGAAAGATCTTTTAGACTTTAAATGTATCCAAAAGGTCACTGAACTCCAATTGAACTTCGCTTCTGCCGTGAACTGAAAATCAACATTAAATGTTTTTCTATGTAGATTTTATAATACTAAGGTCGAGTTTCATTGTGCTCAAAATATCAGCGCTTTGTATTAACGAAACGAGCTTTATGTTCACTTACTGTTAAACTCTTATTATCATCGATTGGAATCCATAATAAGAATGAATGTATGTTTATGATGCACCTATCATAATTTCTCGCCACACCCTAGCTTGACTGGGAGAGAATGCCTACAGGCATTAAGACCGCCCTTTGCAATCCCTTAGTATAAGGTGTTTATAATAAAGAATAAATAAATAGAATTGTAAATACAATGTAAATAACAGTGAATAAAGATGCATATTTCAGTTTCAATTATAGCAATGCATTGCAGATTCGCAATAGAGCATGTTTCACGAATATGCCGCGTACTAACTCAGCCACGGTCCCACGGCCTGTTGGTGGGGCTCGGTGGTTCAGGCCGACAATCCCTAACGCGGCTCGCCGCACACATCAACGAATACGACCTCTTCCAAGTGCGTGTGTAGCTTAATATACTGGTACACTCTACAGCAAAAAACATAGATTTACGTACTTTGGTATATTGAAATAATCTATTTGTTTACATTTGTACACGGCTAATGTAGATTTCCTTTAGCACGTGGTACAAAACCGCTTAAAATTCAAACAAACAAAACAAAATCAGGAAACAAATTGATTGGTGCTGGCTTTGGGATTTAGATTCGTGGACACTATGAAATAAACGCACTCACGAACGGAAAAGCAAACGAATATATTTATGATGCTGAAATCTATTTCCTTTATGATCGTGCCTAACATTTATGATTGCACCATTAATCTATTGACAATTCCCGTTAGCTCTTTAGCGCCTCCTAATAAATGTGACTCACTACCTTTTTTCGGCCTATTCAGCAGCAGGAGCAGCTGCGTGGCTCTACCACCGTTAAAATTTTAAATGCCTTTAAATTTTTGCATGGGACTCAAAGGTCTACTTAACAACATAATCAATCTAATTTCATAATATAAAATGGGTAAATATTTCTTGATATTTTCGTTTTTCCAGTATATGACAGCCTTGCATATATATGGACATGTTGTCCATAAATATATATCTGTGTTTTAAACATAAACACAGATATATAATCATATATCTGTGTTTTAAACATACCTTATTAACCCACACAAATTTTACCATATAATAGCAATATAATAATACCAAGTTATGAAATTCAGGTCGAAATGAGCCGAACATACGGAAAGAATGAATGGCGTGAAGATTTAAAGACGTTATTGAGAAAGTCAAGTACGCCAGATTTACACATGGTGTTCTTATTCATCGAGTCGCAGGTTAGTTAGGCGTTTGAAAACTGTTAGACAATTTAGAAATTAGGGAAAACCAAGAAAGCGTTTATGGGTAAAATATAACAACCATAATTTGTGAATTATTTTCTAAATATTATAATATAAATTTCTTTTTAAATAATATTTAGTCAGTGATGATTGCGTTTTACGTTACTTTGTCAGATCAAAGAAGAAGGATTTCTGGAGGATATAAACAACATGCTCAATTCAGGAGAAGTACCCAACATATTCGTTGCTGACGAAAAAGCTGAGCTTTGTGAAAAAATGCGAGTGGTAAATAAATTATTTGATAAGGATGTAAAAGTGTAAGGATATAAACGTGTGAAAGTTATATTAAATGTAACTTTTACACTTTTACAATATATTACTTAGTTATTACAAAATACAAGAAATGGGATAATAAAATAATGTTAATAAAAAAACATGTTTCCTTTTTTTTTACACACTATCGAAATTTATATTTTGTAGTTACTCTTACAGCTTTTACTCCATAGTTTTGTTGTTCCATATTTCATAAAAATAACGTAATAAAAACGTACAATAAGCTAAACATGTAATTAGTATTATAAAATAAAAACAATACATAGTACAAAAGAAACACACTGATAAATAAGACAATATTAATATTATTTGTTATATTTTAAAATCTGAGAACGGTATTCAGGTCTTCGTTCTCAGATTAGAACTTTTCCCCTATGAACTTAAAGACCTGAAGACAAGATATAGCTGAAGACAATTTAGCCAATTCGGTAGTGTAGCCGGTTATACGATAGCTTTGGGTATGAAAACAGATATTTTCCTTCCACGCTTTTTCTAACACCAGACTCTTAACCATCATTTCATTTTGCGGACTGTTTAAAAAGGCAACAAGTTATTTAAGATTTAAACTACTCTCTACCAATCTCGCAGATTGACCGGCAACGCGACAAATCGCTCCAAACGGATGGTAGTCCGACGGCGTTGTACGCGTACTTTGTGTCCATCGTCAGGGACCAATTGCACATCGTATTGGCGATGTCTCCGGCAGGCACGGCGCTGCGCACTCGCATCAGAAAGTTCCCCTCTCTCGTCAATTGCTGCACCATCGACTGGTTCCAGGTGATGATCGCTCTATGTATATCAATAGCTTGTTGTTTTATAAATTGAAGATTAATATCCAAGTGCTCAAAAGTGAGATTTTTTTAATAATTTTTGAAATGAGAAAGTGTATTGCTGATTGTTTGTTACTTTACTTGAAACATCTATTGGCGCACTTTAGCAGTGGAATTACCTGTACGACATACGGCGTGACGGTCTTTTATGCCGCAATGCACTTCTCTCACTGCACTCATGTTTACTATTTGACTATAGTCCTCGTGGCGCGTTCATCCCTTATATACATGTTTTAAAGATTTTTTATTATTTTTTTTATGTAGTAGGCTGACAAACGAGCAAGCGGTTCACCTGATGGTAAGCTATTACCGCCGCCCATGGACATT